>PQWD01004618.1:0-106135 GCA_019425675.1 Leucinodes orbonalis | reverse complement strand
CTCAATAGAAATGTGAAACTGGCGAGGTTATCACTGCGTGGTGCTATGCGCTCTACATAGCTCCAACAAAGTATACGTTCATATACTGTGCTTCAATTTGCCTCTACTATTTGAGAACATAATATTAGCATTCCTATATAAACTGAGATCAAAATTTGCACGTATACAATGAAAAATGTATGTATTTTGATCATTTATGTATGTACTTTTTTGAGTTACATGTTTCAATGAAAAATTTCAAAGCATTTTTTTACATTTCTCTTTAAAATTATTATTATATATATATTATTAAATATTTACCACAAATCAACATTGAAACGTAGCAACTATGTGTATTATATTGTTTCATGTACGAAATATTTATAATAAATATGAAGGTAATATAAAAGTAGGATGTATTATAAATTTTCTTCTAATATATGTAGGTTTGTACTTAAAATAATGTATGCCTTTTGTTTAAAATAAATTAGTTTATTTTAATGTTCAAAGGTTTTCGTTACTGGTTGATTCATATTTGTATATTTATATTGCCTTTGTCATTATTTTATTTTTAAGCAATCAGCTAATTATTTGCGTATTGTTAAAGTTCCTTGGAGGTTGAGGGAACGATAGGCGAAGGACACAGATTTGCGACACATGAGTAACAATGATACAGGTCACTATTGACTATGAGCAAATCCTACAACTTCCCAAAGCCCATCAGTCCCTTACATATTCCCATTCCCAGTGTTGCTAAAAAGTTACGGCCGCCGATTCAAAAGTTGCATCACTTACGACTTTTACTTTTGAATACAAAACGGCGTGCGTCTAACGACTAACACTGTTTGATGCCCATGCCGCGCAAAAGGATCGACTGTCTTCATTCAGGCTGTATCAAACGTATAGTGAAAGTGTGCACTAATTAATAGTGCAAAGTATCGATCAATCGTTTCACCATGGTTCTAAATATAAAATTCCGTCGGGGAAGACAAAGTTCGCGCGCAATACGGGCGCAGGCAGGTAGCAGCGTGGTGGGCGAGGAGGGCGGCGGCGGCGTATCGATTCCGAGGCGCCTTCAGTCGGCGTCCGTCGAGCGCCGCGCTGCGCCGAGCCGCCGGCGAGCGGGCGTCGCCCTCCCGCGGCCCGCACCCCACTCCGATCTCTCGCTGTCGCCGGCAAACTCGAACGACCTCTTTTCGCTAACCAACGTCGCACTCGCGCCCGATTCCCGCCGCGAAACTGCGCTCGATACGGAACTCCAATTTGATAGTTGCGAGAGTTTTATTAGACCTTGGACCATGTCTGCGGTGGGCGGTACGTGATGCAACTGGGACGAAGTAGAAACTGAAGGAGTTCGAGCCGTTTAAGTGATGTGGCGGTGCGCGGCAGGTCGAGGATGGCCAGGGCGGGTGGACGCGTTGGCCGGCGCGTAGGAGTGAGCCATGGACTGCTGCAATTACGGAGAGTACCGCGGGCCCGGGCTTGGGCCGTACGGCGCGTGGGAGGGCTACTCGCCGTACGCGCCATCGCCGTACGCGCCGTACGCGCATTCCTACTACGCGCCGCCTGCGCACGACCCCTACGCGCGCTACTATCGCTACGATTACCCCGCACCTTTCGCACCACACTGAACATGTATTGTATGGGTTGGTAAATAGTTTTCTCTACTATATTTCCCCAATATGACTTACGAACTTCAAAACAAGCATGAAACACGTTATCTCTGCGTATGTGTGGACGTAATCTTTATCGGAAAGTAAGTTTATTACTTTGGAAGTCATTGTAAACAAGCTGTAAGTAAGGAAAGTGTGCAATAATGTTGCAACACCAATACTGTACATGGACAAAACATAATTTTTATTTAATGTTCTTTTTATATTGATCCAAAATTAAACATTAAACCTTATAGTGTAGATTGAATAAATAGTTAGAAAACATCGTAGGTACTGTTTTCTAGTTATTTATTTTATGAATAAGGAAAGCGAACAAAATAAATTCAATATGAACCAAAGATATTGTGCTGTACATTAATTAATTTCAAAGGAAATTTTAATTTATTTTATCCCCCATAGCCATACTGTGTTCCCACACAACATAGCAATACGCCTGTTCCTGCAGTAGGACGTGGATGGATTAATTAAGTGTAACTTACAAACAAAATCAGCTAAAAGTTTTATGTTCATAGGCTTTTTGTTATACACGATTAAACTAGTTCTGAGCATTAATAACGAAACATTAAAGGGCGACGGTCCACCTCATATAATATACCAACAACCCGGTCCTAATTCCTTGAGTACCTATAATTAAATAAGTCGTCGCTATTCCACGGCCCTCGGGTAACCATCGCCACCAATTTGTTTACCAATACGCGGGAGATCGGAATGCGCGCGTGGCGCGACCGACAATCTGAACAATGAAGAATGAAGTAAGAATTAATGTTTACGTTTGGGTGGATATCTCAGCGTCGTCACGTGTCGATGCGGGAGGGCGGCCGCTCCACAGGTGGTTCCCCCGCCGCGCGATTGATCGCCCTCTCGCCACTCTACATATTGACCGGGGTAGTAACGCCCGCGTTGCGATCCACTGCGAAATTCCATTGTACTTGTATGTTACGTGAAATGTACGTTGGCAATCGCTAATGATATTAGCGGGCGAGTTTCAATCGATAAAGAAACAGGTCATATTGCACACGCGCACGGCTAATTAATACGAGCCTATGTTTGTACGACAACACGTTTTTTCAGAATCAACATTCGGCTTATATAATCCAGATTCGGATGGTTTAGTCATTGAAATAATTTTGAATTACTTATGAGGTTCTGGATGCAAAGTCATAGTATGACGACCCACTGCATATTGTCATCCCACACAGTAAGGCTACGGGGAAATCGGGCTGTAATGAACCGTTTAAAATTACAAACATTAAAGTTCTATTATTATACAAGGTCAGACCAAGATATAAATAATTTATAGGCAGTTAGCTTAAGACGCATCTGCAAGAGTGATCAAATTAGATCAGAAAGTTATAAGTTACTGTAACGGCTTTTAATAGTTATAAATTTGGTAAGCACTTTAGAATGTAAACTTCCCAAGACCTAAGTCTAGGGTTTATGAATGTACAAGTATTTTGATAAAAGTACATACGTATTTATGGACAGAGTAAAAATACTTGCTAGTACAGTATTTTTTTCAAACATTATTTTATTGTTAGCAGTTTTTTATGGCAGGATAAACTTATCATAATATTGTGCAGTATTTCGTCCGGAACATGGGCAAAAACAAAATATTAAAGCGTTATAACAACATTCGCTGTGCAATCTGTTTTCTGGTCAGGCGCCGCCGGGTCAGCCATTAATGAATATGGTGATGGAGTTTTTCGCACAATTTCATGCGACAGATAACAATTTGTATTTTAATTTTATCTCGAGGAAGGCGTCTCCATAGCGCAAGGTGCAATGTGATGAAATATTTATTTCTTTTTAAAGTAGAAGGGAAGTGGATCACAGATTTTCACTTGTAACTTTCTTGTCGTAACTTTCAACACTAAATGTGTTGCAGTTGTATTTATGCGGAAAATCATGTTTTGCCACTTAGTAGGTTAGGTTAGGTTGCTTTTTAACCATTTCTGACTTGAAGAAAATATTTAAAAGTATTTAATTTAAAATGAATTTACATGAAAAGGCATTTGTTTATCAGGATGTGTAATTATTATTTTTTACTTTTTATTCTAATTTGTTTGTACTCTATTAAGTTATTAACATTTTTATTGCAATAAGGATCAAACATTCGCATACCCCTGGCGATTATTTTATCATCTTTGGTATAACAGGGCGACAGTTTATGCAAATATGAAATTTTTGGTGTAATATTAAAAGAATTTATACAGGGACAATGCTCATAAAATTTATGATTCGTAAAAAAATATGACTGTGCTTTTGAACTTTGAATTTATATTACACATAAACTAAACAGTCTGTTGTTTTTGATTGTTGTTAAGTGTTTCTGATATCATGATGGTCTGATTAATATTTGAGTATGTTTGGATTCTTGCTTACATGTAACCCCTATGAGGGCTCGATGGCAATCGTTAAAATTTATCGAATAAATGACCGAATCTCGAGTATCTTCGGTATGCGGTATTGGTCCAGGTTACTCTCTTCATATGGTAGTCATTAAATCAGTCGGCATACGGACCACGGTTACAGCCCAATCTCCTCATAACCATGTGTGTTAAGCCTGTTTCCTACAGTTAGACATTATAGACTGATCAGATATTGCAATCGTTTATTCATAATTATTCATTTTCATAATTCCATATACTAAAAAATAACGAAACTAAATCCAGTTAACCAAGAATGTAATACATTACAACACTTTTGACAAAACAAGTAAAATGGGTGTTAAGACTAAAATATTGAGGCAAATATTTTATCAAAAACTTTCAGTAGGTAAATTTTGGATAGCGATATTAAATTGAAATAAACTGTCAGTAACAGTGCTGTACAACGTTAAACCAGTGCTGAGTCTATTGTTGTTAGGTATTGTTTACATGTTTGTGACAGGGCTATAATTACGTTGACGCATCCCGCTCCGGTGAGTCAATCGATTATTAACATGGATACGATATCAGTGATTGTAAGCTGTGAAATACTGAGCAAAAATATTTACACGTTTTTATATTTTTCTTTTCTGAAATTTGAATCGATGAATTAGGGAATCACTTGGCACTTTTACAATATTTCTTATTGGTACATTACGGGTTAAGTTGGCGCGGAAAAGATTTTATTAAATACGAATTACCAACACATTTCATTCATTAAAAGTAAAACAATGTTTACGAGACGCAAGTGACGAGCGTGTCATTTCAACATCGCTTTTATTCACGATAAATTGTATTACAATATTAAATCAACATGTTCATAATAGTTCATAATTTATTTTACTTTAATTTGGTAGAGCCTTTGCTTTCAGATGTAAGCTTCATAAAATTATGCCTCACTAAGTAATTATACTTAGTGGACAATTATTTTTCGAATTATTCCTGATTCTTCAATAAAAATCACATAAAAAATATTACATTAACTTACACTGAAACGGTTTTGTATTTATTTAATAATCGCCCAAGACATTTGTATTAAACATGAAGTACAATGAATTATTCATATGGGCTAGACAGTCTATGAAACACATTACCATCGATCATAATGTAAATACAACAATTTATTGTTTACAACTATTAAACATTTATTTATGTATAATTTTAAGTTGTAGTCGGTCATTCACCCGATTGTTGTGCACTTTAATAGAAATGAACTGCATGACGTTTTGTGTTCGCATATGTAATGCAAATGTTTGACTAGTTGCAAACAAAACTGGAAACATAATATTACTTATCATCATACAATTTTATGCAGTGGAGCCCTCAATGTGTTTTGAATGAAACTATTTATTTCTTTTAACATAAATGTCTTTGTATTCTATTTTTAGTCTGACCCAAAGATTGAAAACGCCATGTTTTATTTATTTTGAATATGAAAGTAGAGCCACAAGTTTTCCTTGTAGGAGTATAATCCGTATTAAAGTGGTGCAATCAATAATAATGTAGCTCTATATAGCTCTATGAGACAACGATTAGTCTGTCATTATTTATCATAACTAACACGAATATTTTACTATTAAGTTTATATGATTGATATAGAGTACCTAACTATATTTAGTACAGACAAAAATTATCGCATAATGTAAGCCAAATCAAATGCAGAGTATTCTTTCTAATTATATAGTAAGACGGGTACATCAACAATTGCTCTGCTCCTTTCGTTGCGCAATCTCCACACTGTATGTTACAGCCAACATGTGCAGGTATAAAATGTGTCATGTTGAAACATGGTTGGTAAGCGTCCGTAAGTACAACAGTGATTCAGAGCATTGTTTTTTGATGCAGATTACGGCGCGTACGCGTCGAAGGACGTGCGCGCGCGCCGCGGACCGACGCGTCGCGAGCGCCTTCTTCCCCCCACACCTGCCGCACCCGCCCACGGTCAGTATTGCCATCATAGATCATAAACATCTTCTTATCGCGTTGGTATTATCAAATTTACGACCAATCAAACACTCACCCTGGTGGTGGCATCTCATCATTACAACATATATGCATTTCTAACGAACTAATAAATCTTAGATCCCTAAAGTTCTTAATTCAGTAATAACATAGTCAGGGGAGATCACTGACAATAGACCTAATGTTGCGGGTAGACATAGGTGTATTATATTGTTTATTGAGGGTCCACCTATAGTGCGGCAAAATATTTAAGATAAGATCAGTACATTACTAATAGAACCAAAATGACCAAATAACAGCACATGAATAAAATAAGGAATTCTAGGATTTGCCGAGTTGCTGAGTGGCAATGATAGAAGTTTATTTTTATTAATAAATATCCACTGAAATTCACATAGCGCCATCTACTTCCAAACTAAGCATTTCGGCTGTAATACGGGTACTAAACAAATGATAGAAGTTTGGCAAGCGTGAAATTTTAATGCCTTGGTTACTTTGGAAGCCTTATTTCAGTAGTATACTATTGTATATGACAATATGATAAATAATAGGATAGCGTACAACATTACTGAATGTGTGGACAGATCCTGTCTACATATTTGTAAAATATTTTATTTAGGATATGGCAATCTAAAAGCACAGATTGTCATAAAAACTATGTACCGTGTTGGAAAATATTGGTGGCAAATAGTGAATCATCAAATACATCGAAACACTGTAAATTTAAGTATGTAAAAAGTCTGCAGAATTTTGCCAAAAAGTAATTAGGTAGTATTTATAAATCTTTATCAATGCTGTGCTCTATCTTATTTAATTTTACTAAAGTACCACTCACTCGTGAAATAATAAATTATGCGTTTTGTAATCACAATTATCCTCGCATAAATAAACATGCGATTATGTAATGCTAATAAGATTGTGCAAATGATACAACTAACACAATTGTATTACAATTTCACTAAGTTAATTTAATACTGTTGATTAAGATTGTAGGTTAGCCTGATAGATACATTATAAAATACGAATTTGCGCCGATCGCACTTATACGCGTTTTATACTAACTACGAGTATAACAATATTATGACGACCCGTTTGGTGTTGCGGTTAAGAGGTCGACTGTAACACCAGGGGTTCCGGGTTCGATCCCCGGGCAGTAAAAACATTTGTGTGCATGAACATATCTGTTTGTATTGGTCTGGGTGTTTTCTATGTACATATCTGTATGAATTTACAAAAAAAATGTAATAAGTATGTTTATCCGTTGTTTAGTACCCATAATACATGCAGTGAATGTCAGTAGATATTTATTTATTTATATTTTTTATTTATTTATTCTATAACGAACGGTGTATCTGTCTCATAAATGACTGGATGTTGTTACTAAAATCATTGTCATAAGCTACTCAAATCTTACTATAAATCGAATCATAGCTAGTAAGCTCGCATTCGATATGAGCGTCACTGGTAAATGACATTTAATCATAACAAAAATCATAACAAATTCATGGAATCAACTACATAACTTTTAAACTAAGTCAATGTTTTTTGCACTACACTTTTTTATAGACTGGCAATGCTCTTTTAATATTTTCATAACATTGGTCTAATCAAATATTACTGGCCTTAAATACAAACATGGATTCAATTCGTAGAAAATACTCAAATTTAGAATGTAATGTGCGTAAATTCACTTTATATAATAATAATCAGTGAAGCTCCAAGCGTAATCGTGGGAACTTCATTTCATTACGAACACAAAACGTTAACTCGTCTAGTGAAAAGGCCAGTTAAAATAATGTAGGTCAGTGTCACAGGACAGTCGGCATCCACTTGTGTTGTTACTGTATTATCAAGCATACTCATGCAGAATAAAGTTTAATTTCCAGTGGCCACGCGCCCTGCTACGTGGCGAACATTCCTTACATTTGAGCGATTGAAATGATTTTCATTCAGTATTCAACTTGAAAAAGTTGGCAGAAAGTTTAGCTTACTACGTAAATCAATACTTGGTAATGGCTTGACGTTTGGTTCATTGATTTGTGATTAAATTAAGTGTAATAAATGTAAAATGTTGAGTTTGAACAGATTAAGAGAATACGTGTAATTTTTATAGAGATTGTATTTTATTTATGAGAGTAATTTACTCGACTGGTAGTTGATAGCGGGTTAGTTTTCTACTTGATATTATTATTTATTTTTTTACCAAAACTTAAAGAGTATCGAGTAAAAACTTAAAAAAACTTTGACAGTGCAACAAGTAGGATTTACACTTCACCATAATATATCATGAAATAATTTGTCAAGCAAATATTGTGTTCAAAATTGCCTACTTACGTGACCGTACCCTGGTAAAGGGTCAAAACTGATACGGTTATCATAATATTCCCACAACATTAACCTATTAACACACTCCAGTAGCGTGTGAATTGAATAATGTTATTATAACAAAAACGCGCGCTCCTATCCGCAATTCATTATCGACCGACCACTTAAACAGAGAGCGTTGACAAATAATCGAGTCGAAAGTGGTATCATTACGGCGTCATATTACAAGACAAGTGAGCGGCACAAAGGCGCTAATGAGGGTGGAGGGGCGGGGCGCGGCCCTACGCGGAGGTGCCCTATGAAAGCTGTCAGCGGTTGATTTTTCCGAGTGTCGGTTGCGCTGATCGATAAGTCACGTGGCCCTCGCCGCTCGATAGTTCGCTTTCGCGCCGCGCGCCGCCTCACTAGCATTCTGCGATGTTAACATTGCGTGGACATGCCTTTATACTTTAACAGGATTTAGATCATTGTTATATTTTATGTGATAAGGTTTCAAGTTTCTTAATTTGGTACTCACTCATTGAAAAATTAATAATAATAGAGTTTCATGCCTAAATTAGGGTCCGGTCGTCAAGTGGCGGTTACACTGTACAAAACAGCACAGTTTCACTTACCTTTTATAGTTTTAAAATTGTTAATAACAATATTGTAAGAAATATAATGCTGAAAATTCTAGTTTAGACAGTATTTTTCGAATAAATTTAATATTTGGATAGTTAAGTTTTAAACTTAAATGGTTTAAAATAATAATAACAAACTTCGTTTTTAAATATGTAATACAACTCAATATTATCGGAAATGGTTAAGTTCATATATAAATGAAATACGCAAATAAGATATAAAGTTGCCTTCAGTGGAATTGTTCTGTTTGTTTACAATATCATTTTATTTAAATTACTTTGTTAAAAACCCACCAATTGAATATTTAATTTTTACTTTGCTACATTTACCCAAAAACTAAATTTTGAACTTTAGCCATATTTTAGCTTTTATTGCACGTGCGATATGCCTGTCTAATTTCATATTATTGCCAGAGACGGGCAACATTTCTGAAACGTCCGAGTGAGGTGAACGGCACCACAAAGTTCAGTCACTCGAAATGGCTGGCAATAATTCTAATGGCATGACAACACTGATTGGGTACTGATTTTTTTAAATGTCCAAATTAACAGATTCTATTGAGATTTTTATTATTAAAAATAGAAGTAGGTAATGTCATTAGATGTTGGAATCATCTATTCGGTTTAGTTTGACTGTATTTGAGTTAGCGCTTGCTACTGGAAATTATTTTATTATATAAATATCATTATATATTATATGAGGGGAATAATTAGCTTTAATACACTTTATTTCCGAAAAATCACAAATCATCGAATAACATCACAACTAATCACGTTTACCTTGACACTGTCTATTAAAATTTCCGTCAGCTTATTCGGTTCATTACCCTTATCATGTCCACACAAAGTTCCTAAACAAACAAAAGACAGAAGCTAACTTTACCCACAGATATTAATCACGTTGTCTCGTAACGCTTGATACCGTAGCATCGTAGACTCGTAGCGCAACCTGTTTGCCGCTATGGCAAATTGGAGTAACGAACTTACCAGACGCCAACTTCGGAAGTGGATATACATATATATAACGTCTACATAGACGTTGGTGAATAAAAATACATATTTTCATTATGTATGTAGAAGTTACATTGTAACAATATTTATTACTTGGTAAATTAAACACATTTTAAGTATAACACTCCCTAAGTGTTATTTGGTATGTTATAAAATATAAAATGATTTGAATAATGTTTTTGCCGAAGAAGTTATTAAATACATATATTATGTATTTATATTAATCATAAGATTCATAAGGTATACTAATATAACTAAGTCATAAAAATGATAATAAGCATTTTTATTGTAGTGAGAAAATAAAATCAAGAACTACACTGTTACAGACAGTGTGGTTATTTCTTTTGTTTTCTTCTATTTTCACGTTACAAAACCTGAAAAAAAGATGCTATGAGGTAGCTTCTATCTCTTTGTAAAACTACCTATTAAATAAACGCCAGAAAAAATATAAAACTGATTAATTTAAAATTCTGTAGGCAATCAGTTGAACGTACACATTTAAATGACTGCCACCGTTGCAAGTTTTTGGTGTACTCGTATTAGAGATGAACCTTTTAAAAGCCGGAACCCAGACACAATACAAAATCTATATTTTAGATGACTAAAGTTTTTGGCGTTCACTTTGAACAATGTATTAACAATTTATACAATAACTGAAAACAAACGTTGTGACCTTGATAAAACAAATTACACTCATTAGTTTATACCACTTATTTTTACTAACCAGCTAAACAATTCTTAAAGGGCAGATTTGTTATCTCAATAACTTTTATTTCGACGACCCATGTGGTGTCATGGTCGAGACGTCTGATACTGCACCAAGAGTTCCGGGTTCAATCCCCAGGCATTACACACATTTTTGTACATGAACATGTCTGTTTGTAATGGTCTGGGGGTTTCTATGTATAATATGGCTATATTTACAAAAAAAAATGTATGTTTATCAGTTGTTACTAAACATGGGTACTAACCCATACAGGCTTAATGCTTACTTTGGGACTAGATGGCGCTGTGTGAGTGTCTGAGGATATTATTATATAGTATTCTAATTAAATGTCGAAATGTATCAATCAGGCTTCACTATACAGGGTAGCCTATCATTGGCTGTCCGATGTTATCGATTCAGACAGGGCTTCATCGGGAAAAGGGAGTGAGCTGGTGACACATCTCTGACTCCGTCCTTGGGGAAAAGATATGTGTGATGTTCGATGATTTTATTCATCTTCCTCTATTAAAATGATAAAAAAATAAAATGCAATGATAAGTTAAATAAATTGACAAAATAAAACATTTTTAAATTATTATTTTTTTAAATTTGCTCGTGATTTTGTTAATTTAAGATTAATATAGAGTCCTTCATGAGCTAATAATTTAAATATTTTTTTAACATTGTATTATACGTAATATTTTTAAATGGTGAATATGTAAAAGTAAATTAAGGATAAGGAGTTATTAAGAAAAACAAAATTTATAACAATATTATGTCTTAAGGTCCACTGTAAGGATATTATGGAAATAATATTATAATGCGCATTATAAATATATATCTTGTACGAGTTGTACTTGTAAGATTAGCAAAAAATAAAACAAAAGACTGAAAATTTTAATTTAAAGTAAATTTTCATTTCTTAGTGCTACCCGCTCATTCTTAAAGCAATGATTTAATCATTTACATAATTTAAATTTCAAATAAAGTCGTCGGTAAGTCTCGTATAAGAAAAGAGGTTTGAAAGCGGTCCGTGTAGATGAGTGTTGGGCGGCAGACGGGGTGGTTAGAGCGATCGATGCGTCACCGGTGCAACGCGATGCAACCTCCGTCACAGTTCGGCACTCCACATGTGCTGAGAAGTCAGAAATGTTGAAAAGTGCCACGTAAAATAAAGTGAAAATGTTAAACATAAATCCAAAATAGAACAGATAATAATTTATATTATAAATAAACAATATGAATCAAAGAATAAAATAATACTCTTCTATAAACGGAACTTCATGTCTTAACCTCTAAAAAATAGAAGAGGGCAATCCATTCCCAACTGCAAAAGTTAGGAATGAATACTAAGTAACTGTTTTCCAAAACATGTTCATTTAGTCACATTGAGATAATTTTAGTTTTTATAACTGCAATGCACTTGGATAGCTGAATATTGATCGTTCCGCAACGTCCAGCTGCACTGGCACAGTTGCGTCCAAAAAACGCGAACAAGTATATTTTTTGCAGTTTAGCACCACTTAATCACACATTGATTTATGTGAGCATAAAATTACCACTTTGTAGGTGTCTCACGGGCAAACTATTCAATTTAATAAAATATATATGTAAGGAACCTCAACATAATTTCAAAGACCAATACAATCAAATATTGTAGATATCCGATTAATAAAAAATAATTTATATTTCTGTTCAAAGGACAACAAAATACATTATTTTCTTATTTCTCTTGCGAACATTTTAATGCGGTGCACAGAATACATGTTGAAACTTTGTGAGTATAATATTCAACAGTATATTTCAGAGAAAGTGGTTGGGATATACGGACGGACAGACAGACAGACATGACCAATCTAAGGGTTCCGTATTTTTGCCATTTGGATACGGAACCCTAAAAATTCAAAACAATTACAATACAATAGCAAGATACATCACTAACTTTTGTAGCTCGTAAAGTTTCTAGTTTTGTCATTTCCACAAAGCGGGGTTCACCCAACGTTAAGACATTTAAATAAATTAACCAAACAAAATACAGACAGCAACAAAACCAGAACAAACGGTGTCTGTCGGATTTATTGCTATATTCTTTTAATCACAGGGTAAAACTTTTATATGATTAGGATAAGTAAAGTTAATGGTAAAGCCTGTCATATAAACGTTGCTTTGATGGTTTCAATTTGTCAAAGAATTCCTAGATTTAGTGTAATTGGTGCTGAAATATCTAAACGATGAGTTATACTAAGAAATCACTTCATGTCAAAAGTTCGGGAATTTTAAGTGAACAATTGGAAGTTTCGAAGTCGCGAGAAAAGTGTTAGAAAACATTGGATGCATGATTTAAAAAAAACGTTCATTCTGTTTTAAGGTAGACTTTATGAAGTCACGAAACAAGAGAGTACGTAACCATATTCTATTTTATATTTTCATAGTCCATAAATCAAGTATAAACATAGGCATGGTGGTATAGTCGATAGGAGTGAAATACACATATCAATTTCAATAGCAACTTGTTCGAACGTTTTATTTAATTACTTACATCATGCACAAACATTATGAGTAGGGATGTGAGCGATTCTCATTGCAAAGACAATAAATAGGATCTTTTAAAAATGGCATAGTATCAATTTTGAACATCAAATCAACTATAGATTCAAAGCTTGAATGGAAAATTTACGAATATGGAGGTATATTTTAATATATTTGCGGTTTTCCGAGTTGCCAGGAAATATGTACTCCTTTTTGCAAATTTAAAGTACACGCCACTGATATCTTTACAAGATATTTATTCATTAAGTTAAACTAATTTCAATATACCACCGGTTTGGATTTTTTGTATCTGCATGTGGAAGTAATAAAAAAAATGCTATAACAAACAAAAATTATGAAGCTATATTTAATGAGAATCGGAGGTAAATGCGATATCTCGTTTTGATAACACCATTTAGCTTAAACCGCAATTGATGATAGTGGCATATGACTGCTACGGTGGATATAATTGTTGGGCTTTTGCGTGAAAATTAAGAACATGTCGCCAACTAAATCGATACATGCCAACTGAATTTTGTTACTACGAGTATGAAGTTGCAGCAGTAGGGCTACAAGTTATAAATATGTCAATGGGACTGAAATATCCAAGTAACACGCTTTTCGACGTACGATAATATGAAATTGCACCGGTAGGTACTCTTGGTAGAGTCAAATTTAAAATTTTTTGATTGATTAATAGATATACATTTTAATACAAGTTTGTAAAAACTTAGGAGATTGAACAACTTACTCTAAGATGATATGTGAAATTATAATATCAACGAGCATACACTGACTGCCAGTTTACGCTCTGTCAGACGAGTCAAGACGCACGAATATTAGAAGAAATTACCGTTTTTTCCAAAATGCCATCCTGTGCAATTTTAACATGCCATCATCGCAATGAATCACTAAATTTACCAAGAAATAAAATAACTTTTCACAAGTAAGAACCGAAAAGAAATTGCGACACTGGGACTGCCTATAAACTTGGCGGCTTGTCCAGTCTAATTGTATATTCGGATGTCTGTGGTTACGAGTAATACTTATATCATGTTTGCGTAAAATTAATTTACGGGGTTCCTGTGAGAAAGATTAGACAATTATTCAGGCGGTGTTCGAGAATTGGGCGAGTCGTAAAATGTCAGGTATAAAACTTAATGGGTTGCTGCTCTCGATTGAGATTTTGAACATATTCTATTGTTTTAATTTTTTGACCTCTTACCAAGTTTCCATGTTTTGTGATGTTTAATTAAAAAAAAACATAATTATGATAAACATCTATCCAGTATCTTTTAACAACGTTAACGATTTCAGAATTAATTAATATACTTGTATGCTTTTTATTTAAAATATTGATAAAGTATTTCTCAAACATGATTTAACCAATTTCGTGTAACATTTTAAGTTCATTATGGATTCGCAATAAACGATTCAGAATATTATTAATAAATTACAAGAACAGAAAAACTTACGTAACATGATTTAAATTGTTTCACGCAATGACAAAATCATAAACAATTAAAACGGAATTTTAAAACTCTGGCTTCGTATAATAGACAAATTAAAACTATGGCTTAAAGGCTGGCAAACTTTTGTTTTGTTAATATCGGCTACTTAAAGTGCGTGTAAAACCTATACAAAATGTTATAAAATACTGTGCCAATTGTGGAATATTAAAATATTCTATTTTTCAAATATTTTAACTGCTTTTGGTTTGTTTTGATGAAGCGAGCCTACAAAAAGGTTTCACTCGTTCTATATAACAGTCAAATTACAAACTTGGGCATGTAAGTTACACGGCACAAAATAACCTCCTTACGAGTTGCGGGTATCGTTAGTAGCGGCGTGCGGCTAGCGTTAGGCGTTACGGCTGGTCGCAATCGATACGCGCGAACACACGTTTCGCGCCATCGACGTCACCTAATCAATGATAAACTCGCGTAAGGAATTCCCACGTTTGAACGACCTACTAGTCCGAACGAAGTTTTTCTATGGGTTAATGACACTGATGGATTGGTTTGGAAATATTCGTTAGAAATATAGCAGATACATATTTTTTTTGAAGAATTTAGGTTGAAGATTTTATCTGATGTGCCTGCTTTTGTATAAAGACTATAAAAAAGAACTCAAACTCAATAAGGATTCCATTAGGAAGAAACTAAAAGATTATTGACAACATGAATATTAAAAACGTACACTTTATTGTTTATCAAATTTTTATACGTATACCTCCACGGTCTTATAGGCACAGCGTCCGGCTGCGTGAACCAGAGGTCGTGGGTTCGAATCTCGCGGGGAAATGATACTTGTGCGATCTTTTCTAGTTTGGTTAGGAAATTCCCAGTTGAATCACCTGATTCTCCATTCCTCCTGATTTCTTCCTGAAATGCAAAAGCTACAATCTTAGGATGGTAGTCGTTAACATCCACCCATCCGCATTAGGCCCCCGTAGTAGTTTACGGCCCAATCTCCCCGTAGCGAAGCTGTGCGGGAAGGCCTGTGACCTGTATTGGGCCGTTATAGGCGGATGATGATACGTATTCATTAAATTTATAGCCACCGGCGATACATCATTAACAATTTCAATGATGGAAGTTACGGAGGACCTTGTCCAACAGTGGATGTATTGTTTTTTATTATTTTTGCACACAAATACACAAGCAAAAATTGAGTAAAAAAACTGCATTTAGTAACTTTTCAGGAAATTCAGGAAACGTGAGAGTGAGTGAACACAAAGTGCAGATGTATATAAAATATTCTGTATATAATATGTACATTAAGGTTACAACATATGCAAGATTCATATACATATAATCAATGATGTTATAAACGTATAACAAAATATCTCTATCAAATCACCAGCTACAAAAACATACAATTCACGACATTTATTGCATAAAATATAATATATTTTTGAAGTTATTTCCATTTATAGGTATTGTAATAATAAAATAGCCTTCTGTATGTTTATTTTGCACTTTTGGAAATTAAAACGATTGTTCTACGGCTTTGTTAAAGTGTTATACTGACGAAAATAATGTGTAATTTGCAGCCTCCATTAGAATGCGGTATAAATGGCCGCGGACACACATACTGCGAGCCGCAGATGTGGCCTCACTACCAGGTAATATTATCCACATACTATCTCATTAAGGTTTTCTCCAAATTCGTTAAAAGACCCAGACCCTGTGAGCATGACAAAATATTCTATGATCGTTTCCATTAAAATAAGTAACATATTTTTATTTGCCGTTGTTTGATTCCCATACCTTAAGTTGGTCACTTAGTTTGGGGCTGGTCAATATATAATATTTATACTGAGAGCAACTGCCATACCATATCAAGGGTCATGGTATGGGTGACGATGATATAATCTAGAGTCTCTACTTAGAATGTATAAACCTAAGCCTTAGATAACAATAAACTAACAAGATGCACAATTGAAGAAATATCAACCGAAACATGTCCCAGCCGCTTGACACCTACGTAGACGTATTTCTATATTTATGACAAAATTATTCATTAAAATTTTAACCTTAACGCAACATTAAAAGGATACAAATCAAAAGCACGAGCACACTACAAGTCACTATGAGTGAGCTACGTGATTATGAATGAAAATGCTGCTCAACTGACGCGATGGGCAGACTTTTGCCGCGCACACTTTTTGAGTGATGCACAATCGTGCATCGAGTTAGTTTGTTTATCTAAGTGCATGACACTCTCACGTCAGCATTAGACCCACGTGGTGGGTTAGTTCCAATTATGCCCTACCCTTGCTTCGATTAATTAAACTAATGAGACGTAAAGGGTCCCAACATTTAACTTTAGGGAACCAAGTCAAATTCAACTGCCCAAAAAAGTGCATCTTGCAAACAACAAACAAGGCTCTGGCAACCGACGAACTCCCTATGGATCAACGCGTGGAATAAAGTATGAAACGCCCGTAATAGTAAAAATGCAGTGAAAGTTTGAATTGGAGAAGTAGTTTATCTATTTTATTCGTTCCATTACTTATTGAAACTTAACCCATCCTGTTTAGTTGTAATATGTTTTTTTTTATTCATAACTAAAGTATAAGTAATATGACTGGACCTCACAAATAACTCCCTTGAATGAGTATAATCGTCGACCATTCAGGACAGCCTATAATTTTATTGTACAGTTTGAACCCTATTGAACTTAGTACGCTGGTAAAATACTGTACATTTAACATTTATTCAAATTCAGTTTCAATTTGCGTTTGGATCTGTAATTTTGGTCTTTACTTTTTTATTAAGTTTTCCTCTTAAACTGATTGGGGATTACTTAACTGTTCGACGATTTTTGTTACTTACGTGAAAACTTATTAAGTTGGCGAAGTTGATGGCACATAATGGTATTTTTTATTATTCCACAAATAGATGCCAACGCCAAATTTTTGTGCAGATGGGTGCCATAGGCGTTGGGGGCTGGGGTGCTACCTCAGTCGGGGGTTCCTGGGGTGGCCGAAGCTCATGTTCAAGGGAACATATGCGCTATTCTTCCGACTGTCGCTCTTTAAAGGTTTGTAAATCTATATTTATATCATAATGCTGAAAACTTTACAATGCGCTTATTTCAGGAACTAACAGCTTAGAACTGAAAACATATATTTTTAGATTTTAGTAGATTGATTTTTATGTGGCGAATTACATGTCGCATCGTAATCGGGTTCTGGGGAAAGTCAGAAGTACTTTAAAATATTTTATTTACTCAATAAATTAATGCCTACAATGAAAACTCTTTAACAATAGTAATGTGTTTAAATAATTGTCACTTTTATACAATTTATTAATAATTACAATAAATTAATGTAATTTTACGGATTCATCACCAATAAAGCTATTATTAGATTTAACAGAATAACAAACAATCATATTACGTGTTGAGTCATGTTATGATCTTCATACATGTTACTTAACTTGAATAATTATGGTTCCAGGGTCCTCATCTTCCAGTTCCGAATCAAGCTTGCTTGCAGGACGGTAGATCAACTCCTTTTAGAGTTTACGAAGAGCCTTTCAATGGGGACAGTGTGAGGGCTGTCACGGATGCTCCGACGAGTGTGGCGGAAGCGAGAGTTGCTCGCGAGCGGTTTTACGCTGAGCCTAAGCGTTCGCCACCGGAGGAAAAGAGGCCGCCTGTGGTGCCTCTGCCCGCGTTCCAACAAGCGTTCGGTTCTACCGAGATCGGCAAGTTCGCTGAAGCGTTCAGCCGAGCTGAGGTAGCGTTAGAAGAACCCGCCGATGCGTTCGCGTACGACTCCTTCGGCGACTGGGACGCACCGCCCGAGCCGCAGTGGTCTACGCAACCCGCCACGCGGGAAATAAAATGCGAAGACAACTACTGATTGTAGCCTTCGCCTAGATCTAATTCCAGGCGATACCGCCTTAGCTAATTAGACAATTTATAGTTCCACCACCATGTTGCCAAACGAGTAGCTTCGAAAAGTTCGATATTAGAACTTTAGGATGTGATACCAAAATTTGCTAATGTGTACGAAAAAGTTACAATCGGATAAATAGTGGTGTGACATTTAATTTATACATACATATATATATTATAAATTAGAATATTAATTAGTTAGTCCTTTTAACTAGTTTTAGAATGGTCTTAAAGAGAAAATCAAATCGTGTGAATAGGGAGATGTTGTGGGAATGTTGGTACTGCATTGCATAGGATAAACAATATGAATCATGACTCAATGTGCCTTTATTCGGAGATGCCGCGCCCGCGCCGCTGTGGAGCACAAATCACAATAGCAACTATAGGGACCAACGTTTAGAGAAATATACACGAGCACGACCCCAGCGAGACGCGCTTCAACACCTCAACGAACATATTTAACATTTGTGTAGATATGACGCAAGTGTCTAAAACGAATTAACACACAATGGGTGACAAAACTAACTTCGATAGTATAATCGACTTGATTTATATAAGCAACGAAGAAATCTTCACTGATTTCGTCGTCAAATTTCGATTTTCAAAAAATAAATTAAGACACTTTTACCTTAACCCTTTAACTACCCGCTACAGGTATATCCAATCACAGTGAGAACCTACTGTCAGTATTGTTTATCGTGACGTCTCGAAGGTTAAATGAAAAAATAAATCTATTAAACATAGCAATAATTTTAAAATATAAATATAATACTATACATTTTGTCAAAACAAGCCATACCCTGATCAACTATTGCTGTTGATCGTACATCTTTATTCTTCACATTTGCTAAGAAGCTCCACAGACGCCGCGCGGAGTTATTTAAACATTCGAAAATTTTCAGGAAGTAATGAAACAAGTCATGTATGTAGATATTTTAGGTAGTTAAATTTGATAAAATTTTTAAAGAGATGATTACTTATGAATAAATGGCTTTTTAATTAAATATTTAGGGGTCCAACAATGTCGATGTAAAAGTGTAAGTTGCGATTTTATTTATATAGAATCACAACTGAAAGAATAATACAAAATAGTCCCAATACAACACCAACACACATTATTGAGATTGGAAATCTAGTATGTAACCATTAGAAAATGTTAAGTTGTTTGTTACATGTATAGATGATCTAAAATGTGTTGAAAACTATGCACCATTATGTAGACTAGGAACATAATACTATGAGTTTTTATTATTAGTTATAACTGTGATAAATTGTTTTCAATGGTTAATACTTATTCCAAATTAATCTGCAATGTTATTATTTCATCATTATTTAAAACATATTTATTAATTGTGTGTTTCCCCTAATACATGTAACATGTAGTCTAACATTCTCCGAAGGTGATTTGTTTCCTTCCATTAATCACAATATTGTATTTATTTTAATAAATCCTTTACAACGAACTTTATTCGTCACGGTAATTCTTAGGCATTGCTGATTACCGAATGTCCTGTCCCATTTATTCAAATTGACAAGATATACTTTTTTAAAGCTAAATTTACTGAGTGTATGTTTCATTATAATAAAACAAGAGTAGAGTATGTCTACGAATTAATTTATTTGAGCTTAATATTTAGATCATGTCTATAAAATGCGGTGCGTGAATTTACCAATAACTTCCAATGGTCTTCATTTTTATAGGAAAATCCTGTGTGCGTCAGTATTTTCGATCTCTTTCGACAAAAAACAGCAAAATTAATGGAGTGCCTTACGTATTTAATATGATATGAAATTAGGATGGATGAATTTTATTCTAGCATAATTTGACGAAACACCATAATATAATAGCGTAATGAAACTTCTTTTGAACCGAGTATTTCATTAACATTAGATAATGTAAAACTTAATAAAAGTTATTTAATTATGACCTATACGGTTAATGACATACAAACATATTTATAAATATATTTAAAGAAATTGCGGTGTGCACTCACGTTTCACGTAAGTGTCTTTCATTATTAAGTAAGTAGTTGATTTCTTTGAAAGTGTTTTAGTGATTTAATCGTATGTTTCTTTGTAATTAATAGTAAATATTTTTGTTTTAGTAGATTTTTTGTAAGTGGATTGTAATGTCTAGTCAAAAATGTCTAAATTAATAATTGTTAACGATTCTTCCGTAATTGTAGGTTTATGAATATTCAGCACGAAGAGTCATTAATTATGTTTGAAAACGCTGATAATCGCGTGCCACATAAAATTTAAAGACCTGTTAAAGGTCAGCGAATATTACGCGGCAGGCGACAGATGCAGCCTCTTTATTCTGTGAGGTACCGTACTTGGTTATAACGATAATAAATTAAAGTAGTCTGTGCCACATTATATGTATGTATTATACGATATACATTTCCCTAGATAGTCCTATTGTTATTTGTTTAAGTATTAGTAACATAATTTTACTGTAGAGTGATGTAAAGATCGTAATTTATAATTATATTATTGTCTAGTTATTCCACGAATAGAGCTTCCCCTTAAAGTACGTCACGATTTCATCTCCACCTTTTGATCTTGCTGTTAAGAAAACTCAACATT
Source organism: Leucinodes orbonalis (assembly GCA_019425675.1). Classification (NCBI taxonomy): domain Eukaryota; kingdom Metazoa; phylum Arthropoda; class Insecta; order Lepidoptera; family Crambidae; genus Leucinodes; species Leucinodes orbonalis. The sequence continues at coordinate 84,906 of PQWD01004618.1, read as the reverse complement.
GATATATATTGAATATGCTTCCTGATAAGTTTATGTATTTCCTCTATAAAAGTACGTACCTACTTCCCAAATTTATATTAATTTTAGTGTTTAAAACGTCGACTTCATTTGCGGATATTTCTGGTTTCTTAATATTGTAGCTTTGATATCAATTATTTCGATATACATATGCCTTGATATTGATCATTATAACCTATTGAAGATTTTATATTGTAATTTCGAATTAAATATTATTTAATAGAGTATGAAGAAACAAAATTCTAAATTTGTAAACATTTTCACCACGATAAGAATTAGGCCAACAAAATTTAGACGCATAAGTATTATGTAAATTTGTTGAGACAGTAAAGTACTGAACAAAATTAATGAAAATTAAAGTTTATTATGTACCTATCTAGTTATAATAATGATTACTTATTATCCTTGTAAATAATTAATTATATTTTGAATGTTCCACTCATATCAATCTAGATGAACTGTTTTATTAGCAAATTTTAAGGATCCGAAAACACTGAAATGTTTGATTTATCGACGTCGATGTACGATTTAATAAACACATATACTAAAGGCTTCTTTGAATCCGTCTCCTATTTATCTTTTTTTATGATAAAAAGTTGATAGTTTTTTTACTTACTTTGATTACCTATAAATTACCTATTTACTGACTTTTAATACAGTACATCACGCAGCTACTTAGGCATTTGATCTATACATTGATGACACTTTATTTTTGCTAGAGGTACATATGTGTTTCATTGAAAATGTCGAATACTGATAGAGCCATAATTCTATTAAGGGACTCGTTATGAACACTATGGGAGATAATTCATTTAATCACAGGTTTAATGTCCACTCAAAGACAAAAGCAGAAGCTAAAACCGAAACTATCAATGTTTAAAATTATCCTTTTAGGGCCAATGGGACCACAAGCTAGTATCGCCGCTAGAATAAAAAAATACTCTTTATACTACCTGCGCTTCAAGTAGGTGGTGCCATTTTTTGAATATTGAATGATTGTATTAACATTTGTGTTCATAAGTTTAGGTATTTCTGAACATGGGTATACTCCATTCTTCGCCTCTCACCATAGTCCGCTGGTTTTTCAGCAATTAATAGAGACTTTTGCAGACTGTGAGTACATCATACAGCGCCCTGCGCTACGCGTCGTCTACTTCAACGGCTCTCTCTGTCTCAACTCTATCTGTGTAGAATTGTACAGGTAATCAAATTATATAGCAGAAATCAATTTTGCAAAATGCTTTCCATTAACTATCATTATCTACTAGGGGTTTCGAAACGAAACATGATTATTATATTGCAGGGAGTTTTCGTAAGGCACGTTAAACCGTCGTTCCCTAACACATATGAAATTGGATTGAATAATCCGTCCCCATCTTATTTATGAGAAAGCAGAAGACCCCTCAATTACAAAAAGTATGTAATGACTGATAAATGGTAATAAAAAAACAAAAGTACTTTATTTTATGTTTATTCATAAGCAATAAAAAGTAATTGTCATACCTGTCACATAAACGTAACATATCAATACATTGGAAAACAATAAGAATACATACATTAATTCAAATTATACTAAACGTGTTGGAAGCCACTAAAGGACACTAATTCAGTATATTTAATTTCGGTATTATGTCTTGCCAAACCACTACTATGAATTATTGCATGACTCCTAAACATTGGTAACATATATTGAAAAATATTCCGGTGCACTTTACGTCCAAAACATTGTGAAGGCACTTTAAATTTTGACATTGAATAGGTTTAATATTGTAAAATCTAAATCAATGTTTCATTTATCAAGAATATGTCGAAATTGTTTTTTGAATCACAATAAAATGATTATATAAATCAATTCTAAACATTATTTTTAATAAATCCTATCATAATTTAGGTGAATGCACAACATAGAAGTAGTTTGACAATTATTTACCAACATATTTTACAGGCAAGTTCAGCTTTAACTATATTTTACACCGAAGACAATAAACTCAGTTTGGAAGTAATTTAAAACAATTTGCAAATAAATTAACGTGAAAATTATAATTTAATACGTATTATAACATTATTTACCTTCGTATTTTACTTCAATAAGTCTTTCTAAATATTCATTCTTTTCCCTACATTACTTTTCAAATGTCATTGAAGTATGAAATACAATCGCAATGAATGAGGTCATCCTTCATTTCACTCTTCACTCATATTTGTTTATTCATTTCATTAATTATATTTTCTTAGTATATTAATATCTATAAATCGATTGTATAAGTTCGTAATTATTAAATTCGAATATTTTAACATATGTATATTAATAAACAGGTTTTATTTCAATAAATCACAAAACAATCTTTCAAACAATACGTAAAATTTAAAATATATGTGTGGTCACAATAATAAATAATTGCATAACCTAGATAATATGTATTCAATATATATATTAATATTTGAGTATTTGTTAGATGCTTTATTAGTATTGTTAGTGGAGCACAGTGATGTCATGAACCGAAAGTACTTATTGTTGTTAGGTGATATGTTGCGAGGCCTTGCGGTTCTTAGTCCTCATACAAGACCACTGTATAAATGCATCCGTTGCATTGATCTACCAATCTACTAATATTGAAAATCACAGTCAGGTATCAGTACGTCATTATTTCAAATAATAGGAGCTTATATAATCAGCCCAAGAATATTTTGATAAAATGAAAAAGGCACTTAGTGAGAGCTTTTAATTATATTTCCGATAGGAAATTATTACAATTAAATTATTTTATTAAAACATGGGGTCAAATGGAATATTAAAGAGAACAATAATATATGAGTTCATAATAGTAGATTCGTAAATATAGCGGATGGTACGATAAGGTCTATGTCATCCGTACATAAAACTGCAATGATTACGACATTACGACGTAACACGGAAAGCTCTTCAGTTAACAATCTCACTGTGGTCCCCAACAATACGCACACAACACTCCTAGTAACAAAACGATCATATATTTGTTAATTTATCTTTCAGTAAATCATAAACTCAATCGTGTAGGATACATGTTACATCATTCGCCTAGCCTATGATAGAACTCGATCACGAAGAGAAATTATTATAAAAACTACCTAGTGTACTTGCTCATAGGGTGAGTGCATTTTGAACTATAGGGTAGTGAGTATTGTATTGCCAACATGACGAAATGAAACTTAAATACATTACAGCTAACTACTCTCACGATATATTTATTTAGTTATATGTCGATGAGTATTAACAAGCACAGGTGTAGAGGGTACCTAATTTGGCACAAAGGTAATATTAATTCGAGCTTCCAATAATAAATGTAGTTTCGTAATCAAACGAAATTATTTACTCGAAGGAATTCTACAAAACAGTAGTTATTTAATGGGATTTGATTTGGATTATATTATAAATGACTAATAATTTTAAACCATATAAATTTATCTAAACATTGCAGAAATACTGGTAAAACGGTCACTTAAGTAATGGGTTAAAATTATTAGTCTACAGTATATCTAATACTCAAGCCGTAAAGGAGGAGGGTTCTATTGTCTTATTACAAGTAATCATAAGTATCGGGACATACCCTTAATTATCTAAGGTATAGTCATATTTAATAAAGTAAAAAAACGATTTTGTGGTATACATACGTAGTTGTTAAATGTTAATAACTTCTTTATTAACGTGTGTTGTAACGGAAACTACCAGGGTTCATAAAAAAAAATATTTTCCACTCTTTTAAAAATGTATTGATATTGTCTTTTATATATTAATGCAATATTCATATCAACCTACTGGTGAACGTATGTTTGACGTAGAATATAAATAAATTATAACTATAAACTTTAATACAGAAAATATGATTCGGTGTCAGACGCTAGATATAAAGATTTGGAAGAACAAAGTGCAGTTCAGTTTATGGCACATGCGTTGTTAAGGAAACTGGCACAAAACACAGACTGTACGTATGACAACACCCATACTCATTACAGAATTCATCTGTCCTGGAATTTGAATACGAGATATTTTAAGCCGTGTCCTTAAAAATCAAACACCCGTTTTCTGAAGATGACATCTGTATTATGAAGAATTCACTTATTTATTACATCAAAGGTAATGGCATATAGAATACTCCAGAAAAACAGTATCGTAGAGTTGCATGAGCCGCATCTCTAAAAAACTTAATCTAAATTCGTTAGCCATTTGAGCTTCAACGTTGAGAGGGTAGTTAAAAGTCTGTATTCACAAAAAAAAACAAAGAATCGAGATTCAAGTGAAATATGTATTAATTTTACGCAGTCGGTTTCAGCAAAGCGGTCAGGGTATATCGAGTCAGTGTAATCGCATGCAAGTACTGCGGGCCCTATGGGGCGCGCAGTATCGCCGGCCCAAGGCTGAGACAGCCAACGCAAGCCTATTTACATTTAGCCATTCATCACAATATCCTGTACTCGCATAACACACCTCGTGCACGATTCAACACGTTGAATATAATCATTGATATGTGTATGACTACATCGCTTTATTGAATCTAATATCGTTTAACTACACTGGAGCTGTGGTTAATTTATCTGTGAAGATAAAAGATGGAAAGGTGGAGAGTATGGTTAAGTTATCATTACCTACGCACCGTTGCAAGTGTTTTTCTAAAGAGAATAGGAGGTATACTAATTTGCATAATAATTGTGCTTAAATGACATTCTCTAGGCAAACTCCTGAATTTTCTCGGATGTGCTGATCTATAAGACACTAACGGGTGCTACCCAATCAATGTATCTTATAGGTCGCATTGACAACAGGACTATCATTGCTTAAAGAGTTTAAACAAATCGAAAGAGATGTTGCCTGACAAGACACCTGAGATACTTATTAGATCTGTCAAAACGATTTTTTTCGACACATGTTCTATGAAATTACAATATTATGATAACAGTGTTAAATTAATCAATTGACTCCCTTTTTAATAATGTTTATGTTATTAAAAAAAATAAGGATTTGATACGAGGTATATGAATAATTGTAGCGTGGCAAACGTAGTGTCCGGCCTGATGGACCATCGCTAGATGAGGTGAGCGAAAGACCAGGATATCTGGCGCAAAATAGGGGAGATCTGTCTGCGGTAGGTAGAAGAGGGAGATGTGGATCATAACGATATTTTGAGTATTATGACGTAATCAACTGCAAAATGACCAATGACCATGACCAAATCTAAGATTTATTTTCGAACTGAGTCAACATCCGATTAGTGTGTGAGTTGTGACGAGATGCGGTGTGAGGGCACCGGGAAGATTGCGTGAGCGGGTTAGTGGCGGTGGTCCGGCGCGAGCGACTTGCGGCTTGCGGAGAGGTGAGCGCGCGGCCCGGGGCGCTGCGAGCGCGGCAGCGTGGTGGCCGCGGGGGGTGCCGCTGTGCCCCCGCCACCCTCGCTCATGTCGCGCGGTTTCCACACGGGCGATCCTACAACACACCAAACACCAAACTCTTTTAATTACCAATGCGTGACGGTGCACGGAACAATTTTTTTGCAACGGTGGCGGTTTGCACACAGATTCGCCAGGGTGACACAAGCGCGCAAAGAGTTGAATGTTTGATGAACGTCGTCGTAGGTCTGACGCTGCGTACTCACACAGAATCACGAGCCGACAAAAACAATTTCAACGTTGCGGCCGATAGTTTGTATTTGCCGCTATTGTGTTTATTGTTATTGGCTAATATACAAACATGTGCAGGGAAGGTATTGAGTTAAAGTGCTATCGGCTTTTTTACTTGTTGAAATGTTTTTGTAGGGTTCGTAATTTGTGATTTTATATAATAAAGGCACTGGTAGATAAAGTGCTAGGGTCGAGGCCGCAGCGAGCGCCCGTGTGGCCGGTAGGCAGTCACCTCGCGCCGCTCAACTTGCTCATCGAACATTCAAGCGGAATATAACATGTACATATATACTGCACCAGTACCCGCTTACCGTCTAGAGCTACTAGCACTATTACAATTATTCCTATGTGCAGAAGAATAGTCCAACTTTCGATCAAAGGTGACAGTTAAGATATAGTTGAGTGCATTACCTAAATTCACATTGAATTAGTGCACTCCTAATTTGAAGCACTACGTGAGTAAAAGATTATTCTTCTCTACGTAATTCTATAGCTATAATATGGATATTACAAGTATATTACGTTTGTATTTTGGTAAGCCTATTTAAATCGATATATTTTATTTAGCCTAATTCTATGTTATATTGTATATAGCATTATGCGTATAGATTGATAAACTATTTTATACTTAATACTTCATAAATATTTATTAGCAATTAATTAAGCAGTGTCAAGACTGCAAGATGGTTACTTTAATGTAGCTGAATTAAATATGACGGCATATGCTTGTCTAATTAATTTTTTACCAACTTTACCATAAACGCACAAAAAGTGGTTTTGACGTTATGTAACAACCATTTGCAATGATAAACGTTTAGCGCGATTCTCAAATTTAATCCCAATGCTAAGCAAAACTATTTGCTTTAGATAATATATCATTATAAATTAGTTGAGATGAAAATAATTGCGTTTTTAACACAAGTAACTTAACCCTAAGTTGAGCAGATGAAGAAGAACTATATGCCACAAAATAATGTACAGAAACTTTAAAAATATAGGTATTTCGAAATGGAAGACTTAATGGTACAAATCCATGGCCATCTACATACGTAATAATAGTTACATTAATCTATCGGGATGTATAGTTATAGCCGATAAAATTAAGATGAAAGACAAATATACGAAAGTGATTAAGGAATAACATCAGTACAATTCCACAGCCATTATTATATAATACTTAGCACTTGGATTATCTAAAGTTACAGTTTTTATAATACGCAATATGGTTGTTAAATTCATCTATCTAAGACGTTACTTGCTAAGTAGGTCATTTAAGATTGTGTATTTCTACCACATTGATTATACTCTACACACAGACTTATAGATAATATTGATTTGAAAATAGATCGAAATGTTAAAATATTAAACGTATACATAATTTGAACGTCTTGGTGATTTTGGAATCGCTTAATCAAATAAAATAAAGCTACAATGAATTATAAACAGACTACAATTATAATATTATAACTAAATATGGGTACTAACTTAAAAACTACATCTAATTGTTACAAAGAAAGCACTTAGTTTATTATAATACTTCAAATTAAGAGTATTTTACGAAATGATATACCTTACAAATAATTGTCCTTCATCAAAGTATCTTTGTAACTAATCAATTCCTTTTAGCACTAGGTATATTAAATATTTAGGCTAAATCATGTTCTGAGGTCTTAAGCTGGTACTTTTTCAATTAATTAATGACAAATGAATATCAAATAAATAATTGAAAAATAATTTAGACATGTATTTGATCGAATTCGTTTTTATCTGGCTCGCGTTGTCTTGCGCAAACGTTGCGATCATGGACGAAATCGTCGACTGTTTCGATGCTGCTGCGGTCTGATGAAGTGTTTCTGATCGATGGTGCCGTCAACGTTCGTCTTCTTGATTTGGGCGACTTGCCCTTCCCCTTATGCTAGGAGGTTTTAGTCTGTTTCTTCCCAGAAAGGTAGCATTGCACGCAGGTCGGGTGCTCAATAGCCTTAGCAATCGATTCCGTAGATTTAGACACAACGATCCCCATCTTTATTGCTTTGTCTTCAGCTTTGGCAAGTTGAGAGTAATGGGTCATTCTATCCAAAGAGTTTGTGCCGAGCCTAGCTAGTTTCTCGCCACTAGATTTCGAAGGGCGACGGCTCACATTAGGCGATTTGCAAGGGGACCTATCAAAACTAGCCTGCGGTGTGCGCATTATCCCTTTTTTCGGTGCGGGTTTCGGCGACCTCGATCTATCGACGCTATTCTCACGCGATTTCATTATACTACCGCGAGGGGATCTCGAGCCGTCGAAGCTCTGTTGAGGCGATCGAGATTTGTCTATAGACCCTCGTGGCGATTTAGTTTGATCGAAACTACCCCTCGGGGACCGGTGAATGGTCTTAGTTTGTTTTAAGCTCGATTTATTAGGCGATTTACAAACGATGACTTTGCTAACACGGTCTCTATCGGGCGACACGCGCTCCACTGATCGATTAGGCGACTTGTCTCTATTGATGCTGGTACCACTGCACGATCGTATAACCTTGATTCTTTTCTCATGACTAGAGCTCTTTTTCTCTGGGGATGACTTGAGGGAATGCGATTCTTGCTTACCTAGCTCCTTGATCATTGTCGGCTGGTAGTTAGTAGGTTGGTGCGAAGATTGGATGAGGCGTGCTTGACTGCCAGTGCTGCCGGCGCTTAGCGTCGACGTCGTGCTGTAAATTACAAACATCAAATGAGTTCGTTCCAATCGACAGAGGCATTGGAAAGAAAAAAACATGACATATGTATGAGTAAAATAAGCAACCTACGGGAATTTCAAGTTGGTAAGTATGTGAGGAGTTTGGTGCCAATCAGCTCGGTGTAGGTATGGTGTGTTAGTTTGTAGCGGTAACCCATACATATGTTGGTACCTTAGCGTGAGGTGGTTTGGAGTTCTGCCTAACCCTCGTTTGGCAGGCGGCGGCGGCGGCTCGTCCTCGCCCTCGGACTTGGAGCCGGGGTCGGACTTGTCGGTGTCGGGCGGCGGCGGCGGCGGCGGTGCGCGCTTTGTCACGCTCTCTGTCGCGCGCGCACGGGAACCAGTGTTAGTGAACATGCTACCACATTTACACGTACAGCGTGACGTAAACATAACGTAAACCGAGGGACATATTTGAATTTACTTCTATGATTACTTATAAGCAAACTAGTATGTGTTTCGAACACTTATGAAAATTTTGGAAACAAGAACACTGATAAATACAGTAAAATAAAACGTGGTGTGTATAAAAAGAATCTAGTAAGTTAAGGCAAGCACGAGATAAAGATGCCAGAATAGTTACGGATCGACAAAAACGAATACTTTCCGACTGTATGACAATGTACGGAGGCGCTATCGGAATGTATTCTTATGACTGAGGAGAAATAACTTAACATTAAAATTAACATTAGAATGCCACAACGCTTTCTAACGCTAAATAGAAACAAAGTGGATGGATTAAAGGACGAAGTGGGTTACATGGAACGATGTTTCTGATGAGCTGGCGAGAAGAAGTTCAAATACTAAAGCCATCGGACAAGGATGCCATGCTATCCCTAGACGGCAGACTGTCCAAGCACCTTCTGTCCATAGTCAGGTACGGCCTGAGACTGGTGACGGAGACTATCACTGGACATTGCTCACTACACAAGCATTTCCATACATAAGGTATCACAGACGGTCCTCTGTGCAGAGCGTGCATGGAGGCGGGATAGGCGGGTGAGGGAGGTGGGCTGGCTGGAGTGACCAACAGGTCTAAAACCAATCCCAAAAACATAGAACATAATATAGAGCCTATGGCAAAAAATAACTACGTTCTGTATTAGGATTATTGTGTTGACTATAATAAAAACATTTAATTATTGTTTGTGGTTGAGAATTAAAAACAAAATGGTCTCGTAAAATATGTCCATCGGTTTACCTAGCACCCATTTATGATGCAGGAAAGGTTCATTATAAGACATCGGAACAAATCAAGCAGAATAATATCACACTGTTATTAAGGTTACATTAACGGAAGTATTATAAATCAAGGAATCACAACTAACACTTTTACCGAGGATTAAATGAATAAGTATAAGGTTATCTGCAACGCCAAGAAATACTATTGTTAATAAACTAACCAGCTGCATCGCCCAAAGTTTTGCTTCTGTGCCTAAACACAGGTTCGTCTTCGAGCGGCGGTGGGGGAGGTTCTTCAGCATCTTGGGAATTTTCACGGGACAAATCACCAACCTGAAGTATAAAAAATTGTTTTAAATGTGAGGATATAGAGTTCACAATTCAATGAACTGAAAGAAAAATACTAACCTCGATGTTGCCTGCCGATAGACGTTGTCCACTTGTTTTAGGTTTCTTAGTCTTCCCAAGAGTTTGGGACCCTTGCATTACTTGTACCTGAAATTAAAAAGTATATTTGCAATCGAATTTTTAGTACCTAAACATGGTTTATTTGCCCTTTCTATGAGGTTTTACATAATAGACAATAGGTACTGAAGAAAACCACTTCAGAAAAATAAAATGAAAAAATGTATTAAAAAATATGGACATGTAAATGTTTACTGCTTCGTAACACTATATAATACTAAGTGTCTTCTAATAAAAGGAGCTGACAGCCACTTCTTTATATTAACAGTCATATTTCACAGGACAATATCAAATTAGTATCCCCCGCAGTGGTTAGTACTAGATCAAGACGTCTCCGTATCGAGAATACGACCTAGTGAAAGTATTTATTGCAAACACTATTACATACCAGAATGAGCCTGTCGTTCAGGCCCAATACTAGTGTTGCTAGGATTTTATTGTTTAAAACTGTTTGTTTTATGTCATTTACTTCACGGGGCGATCGGATCGCTTAACCTGGTGGTAAGTGTTTCACCGACTATGACAGAAGCAGCGTTCAAGGCAATCAATAACAGTAGGCAGTTACTCGTATTACTTTCCGTCAATACTACCTTACATGCATTACCTGAGACGGCAGACGGTAGGTCTTTAATACCCGGTAATTTATCTTTTTTTTTCTATAGTCAGACATTTCACCGCCATCTCACCTGATGGTAAGGGATGATGCGACCTAGGATAGATCATGCCTGCCTAGAAAAAGCCTATTCACGCTTGCCTTGAAGACGGCTAGGTTGTAATGATCGGGGAACACATAAGGAAGCAAAGAGTTATATTCCTTTGCGGTGCGCATCAGGAACGAGGCACCACTACCAATTTTAATGTTAGGTACTGATTTATAGTAGGTACTATGTACCTGATGTTTGGGTCGGTCGAGGGTGTGCGGGGCGCGTGGTGGTGCTGGCGCCGGTCTTGTTGTCGGCAACGACATATTCCTCACAGACTCCCTGATGATCTGCCGGATAGTCTTCAGGAACGCGTTGCGGAAGTCCGCCGTACTGCTTGGACAGATATTGTCATACAATCATTAATTAGGACAATATGAATATATTTTATCCCATGGTTATGCTTTGTGATATAATAAAGGCTGATGAAAGTTGTTAGAGTTTTTTTATATTGTGTACATATTCCTTTAAAACAGAATAACAGTGAATTCAAAGATTTTGTAAAAAATATAATTAGAATATAATAACTTGAGAACCATTACAATTTCCATATAGAAATGGGTATTTTCCTATAGTACTGCAGATTAATGGCGGTTATGTCACGTAATACATTTCATATGTATTTGATTGGATAGGTATCGAATTCCAATAAACAAGCGCCAATTACCGGTTAATATATAACATGTTGATTACGTAAACGTTACGTAGGCCAATCAATTTACTCAAGTCCATTGAACTTGTATCCATTGAGCACAAACTGCCTGAGGCATATATGTATACAAGGAAGATAAATAACGATGTTCATAAAACCTATTCTGCCCCGGCTATATGAAATCATGAATTAGTTTTGAAACTAGTTTGCTTACAAAGCACTGTTGCCAACTTAGTTGTCGATAGTATCGGTCTACATTTATGACAGTAAATGACGTCGTCTAAAAGTCAGTTTCGAGTTATCAGAATTGATCGCAAGTTCACGGGGTTTATGGCCTAGATTATGTAACTAAGGGGCAACAATACTGATATGGTTTCGAAAATAACCTGAATGCGTAAATAGGCTATTTGGATATGATAGTAATAAAAAACAAACGCCTATTACTAAAAGATAACTAAATACTTAAAGATAACGGGCATATGAGACTTAATTACGTATTCAAGGTGGTGTAGAGACTACGTGATCAGGTTTGGTTTGATTATTCAGCATTAATGTTATCTTTAAAAATAATATTAGATGATAGTTGAAGGAAATTTTACGTACAGCGGTAGTTCAATAATTTAAGATTTAATATTCATGAGTCGACAAATATATTTGATGAAAAGTAAAAGCACCGGTTCGCGTTTACGTTTTTGGAACCCTCAAGTTAAGTAACTATCACAGAGGTTTGTATTCGGCTAACCTTTCAATAGGATCATCATCATTCAAAATACGAACAGACATTGGTACTTTGCCACACCAATAAGCAGCCTACGTTTATTAGGACGGATGACCAAAAATTATATCTCGAGTAGGGACTCTAGCCCTGAAGCATGGATGACCGCGGTCCTGAATTAAATGCACATTAAGCCGTTGATCCGACTTTTCTGTTGATATGATGATAAAGTTAAAAAAAATCAACAATTCTCTGGGCTTGCGTGTGATGGGTTGCGATGTTGATGGTTGATGGGAGAAAGATAATAATAAAGACTCACCTGTTGGACAGCACATAGACTTTCTCGGATCGACGCTGTAGCTGACTCCGAAGATGAATGAGTTCCCACAGGAAGTGGCTGTCCATATCCTTGGCGGAGGAGGCTCGCACCTGAACCTCCGTTACTGGGATAAGCACTTGGTATCGTATGATTTCCACTTCATTCGAGTTGTTCTTGGACGACACACCCTGTTAGAAAAAATATTATTGCAATGCTTAAAAGAAAATAAAAACAACGGTCCATATTAACGTTATTTTTATGAAATAATTGTTATGTGGTTATTTTTGTAACCAATATGATTTCAGTCAACAGAATCAAATCGAGGTAAACATCATAAAAATTGATAGTGAAATATAAAATAATAAATCCTAGGCTTCTTTCACTTTTTCCCTTAGATAAATGAATTGGTTCAGCGTCGGTGGCTCAATGGTGTGGACTGTCGCCTTCCTACCGGGAGGGCTGAGGTTCAAATCCCAACACATTCCAATGTATTTTAAAATTTTCAAAAATATATGTATGTTATCCGACGCTCTTACGGTGAAGGAAAACATCGTGAGGAAACCTTCATGCAAGCCTGCGAAGAGATTCGAAGGTTGTGTGTGAAGTCATCCAATCCGCACTTGGCCCGCGTGGACGACTAAGGCCTAATCACCCTATACGGGTAGGCTCGTACCCCTCTGTGGGGACGTTTAATGAGCTGATGATGATGATGATGAAATGAATTGGTTGCAACTGTATAAAGAATAATAAAAGTAACCAAACTAATTTGAAACCTGTTTCAATCATTGATAGCTATTTATCAACACTTTATTATTGGATACGTTTTGTTAAGTATACCTATCACTAGTCTCAACGGAGCTCTTTTTTGGATTAGTTTACGTAACGACACATAAATTATTATACCAAGGCCACCAGTTAAACTTGATCGTAGAAAACTGTTATGCACAGGTTTAGTATGTCAATTGTTTCATTAAAATCATTTGAAGCATAATTTTTCATTTCATTAGAAGTAGGCTCGGATATTACGTTTTACGGAAATTGTGAATATAACTTTTAACCGCAAAAGAGTGTAAGGCTTAGGATTTTTCTTTCAAAATGGGAATGCCTTTTAACGAGTTTTGGAAAGTTCAGGAACAAAACTTGTTCAATTACCGAAGTCGAACGTTTTGTTAATAAGGCATTAAAAACGGTATAGATGTCCTTGACGCAATCAAATTTGACAAGCCCGCTTAAACAGTGAACAATGGTGAACCGCGATTGACTCAAATTACTTCCAATCTTTGCCCTACATATTGAAATGCGATGCACAGACAACTTACCATTAATTTTTTCTTTTGTCTCAGTCTTTCTTTGCAGAGAAAGACAACTGCTGATTTAAACACAAAACACATTGCATGTAATTCCAATCCTTTCTTTATTTTTCCTAAAAAGTCTGAAATATTTAACCATTCTACTCCGCCGTAGTATAACAAATCACCTGAAAACGACATATCAGCTGAGTACATAAATTTGTTTGGTACCTACATAAATATGTTACACAATATAAAATTCAGTACTGACCAGGACTTAGATCTATAGGTTGCTTGCAAGACTTTTGGTGTTGTCTAAACAAGTGATCAAAGATAGCACCATATTCTTCATGTATTCGTTGCATCTCATTTATATGTTCAGCAACTTTCTCCATTCCTTTCAGGGCCTCTGTGATACGAATATTATCATTTTAATAAGCAGTAAATATTAACTTTCAGTTTTTAGGGGTGAATGTTGAATGAAAGAGAGTTTGTTATGATATTGTAAAATGTATTGAAAGTTCCACAAATGTTCCTATGTTAAATGTTAATGTTAAATGTTGGATGAAATAGAATGTTTATGGGTGCTCGCGTTTGATCGACGGCGAAATGTACACTAAATTTGTAATAAAGAAATTATATAAAAGCGATGGCTGTGGCCCAGTTACGGCGCGTGCTACGTCACACAACCATTGCAAAATACATAGGTGTTCGTTCCGAACACATACAATACTCACCAATCAAATGAAGGTGTTCATCAGAATTTACATCAGTCAAGTTTCTCAATTGTTGTAACAGCAAAGGATATTTCAATATTCGTTGAATAGGCTTTATTAAATAAGATTCCAGGGTTGATGAATGTTGTTGTTTTGGATTCCTAGCTGCCAAAAATTCTTGCAAAGCTTGATTTCCTTCATCTATAGGAAAATAAAAAATCAATGAAAAACTACATACATGCTAGTAACCATGATTTACTGTACTGAATCAATTTATAATCTTGTTACTTTTCTTGTTAAAACAATTTAAAAAAGCATAATATTTTAATTGAGAACCTCCTATTTTAAAGTCGGTTAAATATTGCGTGTCACGTTGTCGTTTTTATTGGCGTTTCTATTAGGTCTGACAATGAAATTGGCCGATAAAAATTTATTTTTACGATTTGATGACAAATATGCAAAGTTTATTCATAAATTGTAATACTAACTCCAAAACCCCCAATTTCGTAAAAATGCGTTCTAAGTATAACAATAAGTATATGTCAGGAAAACTATTTTAAATTTATACTTTCTAAACTTACTTGGATGAAGAACTTTCTGCGCTTTGCTATGACTAGCACAAAAGGAGCTGTACAATTTGAAATGGTTGACGTAATACAAGAAAGCGTTTCCAACTGCGAATAGAACATTCTGAAAATATTTAAGCCATGTTATTAACGGTAAGCAAACATAAACAAATAATTGTTATATTAACCAACAAATACAAACCCTGAATTGATTTGAGAACTCGAAGTTGTGGAAGTTTGGTTCAGCCTCAAGCGCTTCCTCTAAATTTTGTAAGAACTGCCTCTGGAAAGTCACTATCTCTTGAATGTTCCCAAATAGGGCGTTGATTTCGGCGTTCGATAAAAAAGTTTCCCGTTTCAACGGCTCCAAGTAGTTCTCCAGCAAGTTATTGAGGTGCTGCAAATGAAACGATTTATTTAAATCGTTTAGTCAGTGAAAAAATGTTTATCGTTTTTCAGCTTATAATAAGAACTCCCAAAATAGAAGTCAAATATTGAAGGTACAACTGTAAAAAGAGAATAGGTAATGATAAGTCGTTTAGAGGTATTTGGCCTGATCATAAAGATGGGTCTCAACAGCAGGAATTCTTTTTAATATCTGTAAGTATAAATGAATGAAAATAAAAAAATCTTCATAATAATCAGTAGCCTGCTTTATTATGGTAATAATGTTGTTAATATTTGTGTGTCGTATATCTGGGGTAAGGTTTTATGTAATTTTATTCTACATTAATCTGAGACCTTGTACTGTTAAGTATTGGGTACAGGCTCTGCTCAGTTAGGATCAACGTTATTTGTTCGTCAGTAAACCATATGTATATTTATAACGTTCTGCGCAATGCAGTCAGTAAACCCAACCCTTTACGGGGATTAATAAATTAAATATGAATATTCTAATCCACAAATGGTAGATCGCGGCGCAGGTGCGGCCAGTCCTCCTTGGGTTTTATGAAGTTTTAAATACGTTTTATAAATCCATCAGAACTTTTCAGCTCAATGAATATTTATTTGGAGTCCATAGTCCATTAAAATTAATTTATCCCCAGATCTGTTACAGTTCACTGTCGATATACCTGAAGCATAGTTGTCTGTACGAAGCAAGTTACACCCCTCTATAATAGTTGGGAACTATGTGTAATGTGTTTCAAACTTGTTAGCTTGTTCTAGTAGTTGTCGGAAATTCTACATGATACATTATGTTAAAGATACATAAATGCAGCTGAAGCCAATTTTAATGGTATACAGCCGGCGACCAAAACATGATCTTATCGAGTTTATAGTCAGATTGTTGTACAAAGAGACCGGATTTTATATCAGAGACTTAAAATCACCTTAAGGTCTTGTGGCTTTTATGTAACGACCGTCATATTTGGAGCCGGGACTGCAGAGCGCGATGAATGATTTTGGGGTCCTTTTTCGGAGGTAGACAAATTAGGAGGCAGTTTATTTGATGCAAAGTGATGCCCACTTGTATGGTGGACACTTATTGAAATAAGGCTAAACTTCATGTATCGAAATCATTTATTAAACATGATACAAATATACCTCATCCTGATGGTTGAATAACCTATTCTGTGTGGGGACAGTTTCTCTAGCGAGTGTCTACATAGGCCTTGCATATTATTAGTTTTAACCCTTTAACCGCCGTAGCCCTATATATTTAAAACACAAAATAGGTTGTCCCTAGAATTCCGACGGTTAAAACTTAATCCCAACTTTCAACTGACCTTTACATATGCGCGTTCTGTATCGACGAGCTCTAGCAGGACCTTCTTAAGTTTGTCAGCATCAGAGAGGTGGCGAGACGGTGTACCCGCTGCAGCGCTGACCACGCTGCCGGTAGGACTTCCGCGCCTAGTGTCAGCCGGCGAGCGGCACCATCCAGTCACTTGCTCAGCACTCTGCACCAAGTCAGGGGCCATGAGTTTAAAATGCAAGAACTAGTATGAGATACAAACAATACGTTATTTGAAAAATTACTTCGTTATGAAACTGAAAGTCTTATGAAATATATTTCATATACTGGGACAGTGGAATTTATTTAAATACGAACGTTTATATTAAATTATACTTATAAACAATTAATAGCAAACAGCATGAATCAGGTAAAACTAAGCTCGATCGAAATTTTATTTTAGATTCAGATTAAATTAAAGGAATGAGACTAAAATACAATAGTAAAATTGTACTATTAAATATTATTCATGAGTAAAAAAGGCTCACTGACTATTTATAAAGTGCTCGATTCCTGAACTGTATTAGAAGAAATAGATATATGATTTTTTAAGTAAGTACTGTATAAACATTTATTTATAATAACAAGTTAATAAACTAAAAACCATGTCGAAGCATCAAATTATGTATCAGCTAAGCCAGTTATTAATTCATTAAAGGTACTACGTATGATTTAAAAAATATGTTTTAGCCATACACAAATAGACACGGGCAGATTTAATTAAAAATAAGGGTATTTGATATTACAAAAATTGCTACGGCCCTTTTGTACTAAACTGTACGTGCTTATGCGTACTAAGTGACCGATAACTTGTACTCAACCGCGACACGACATTCATTAAGCTAACACGTGATACAAATGCTTGATTAGGCGCAGATTGCGGGCTCAACCCTCATAAACATTTCCGCTAACGCTGATTTACAAGATAAAAACAAACCCAATTCACAGCAGTCACCGAAAACAACTTGTTACAATTCCCATCGCTGAAATTTCCCGCTATAACTCTTAAATTACTTAAAGGAACCGACTGGAGTTTGAAGCAATTAAAAACATTTGTACCGGGTTAGACACAAAGTGAGGTTGGGTAGACAAAAGGGCTTTGATAAACGCTTTGTTTCTATAGGTGCCCACAAAAGAGATTGGATACGATCTTCGGGACAGGTATTATAATAGGGGAACGACATTAAATTGTGCGTTACCCCATTTGATTCGCTAGAGACGATTATTATTTTCAAGAAAGACATTACCATGCGGGTATCATAACGATATAAAACGTGGAATGGACTCAGAGAAATGCGATAATTGAATCCGGAATCAAGTTGACGTCGTGCATATACGATGGTAGTAATATCATTTATATTATAATTGATAAGGTCGTTACATCACACATTCTCAGATAACAAAGTACGTTTGGAGAGGTGAGGTAGGTGTGAGGTATTTATATTTCCATTAAACCTTTGTTTGATACATGGAAATGCTTCTATTAATTATATTTACTCATTTTACATTTATTTATTAGGACGAATAAATGCCTTAAAAGTTGAAAACCTACATTGAAATTACTGTTATTGATAGATAATACCTACAACTGACAGGTATATATCTACAATGTTAATAGTAAAGTGAATTGCATACCAAAGTCTTAGAGACTGACAATATTTAAGAATTGAATTAATCATCTTTTTATATCATCAATCATTAATTTGGCATTGACTTTGAGCACATGTTTTCTCAGACTCGGGCTAAATCGCACTTAAAGCAAGCTTACGATGTTACGTACGGAAGCTGAGTTTGTGCCCGCTTTTTCTCGGCAATGACCCGTAAAGTGTATGAAGGTGATTCGTTTCGTGGCTTTAGAAATCGGATGTATTAGACTGTGAGCCGTTTAGAATAACCAGCTTAGCTATAATGAGTTTATTTCATATAATCTGATATTACCATTTGAATTTAATATGCTAGCTTCTTTAAATAGGTTGTGATGATTGATATGATTGGTTGAGGTAATTGTATATTATCTATACTTAATCAGTGGAATCACGTAGAATTAAGTTTCACGACAGAAGCATGGAGTATTTTTTGTAAATTATTTAAAATGTTGCACTCGTTTAATTTCTTACAAAATTAAATTTATAATTTTGTTTATGAAATATGAACATTTAAATCTAACGTCATTAGATAACAATATCATAATTCAATAAGATATTTTAATATGCAGATGAATTCATTTTTAAGATTTCTTGTTTTCAAGTATTTCTTCTCAAAATTTCATATCATTTCTAAATGTATCTAAATGTATATTTGCATATTAATATATTCTTCAGTAAATAATTTATAGTGTGTGAAATGAATTCCAGCGGGCCATTGAGTTGAAGGTATTTCATGTACGTGTCAAGTAATATGATTAAACTTATAATGTGAAAAAATCTCATCTAACTTTATACAGCCTGGATAAGATGAAAGCCTCAGTAACTGGAAACTTCACTCTTCTTTGCTCTATATAATCAGTTGTGTAATTTAATACTGTACCTTGAGTAAGTTCTCAATCTCGAAGGAGTTAGTCCGTGAGCTAACTTTAGGCGGGCCTGTGTTCACAGAGTCGCCGTGTCCATCTGTGTCCGGACTGTATAGTTCCTTACCTGTAGGGGGATTATATGGATTATTTACAGAGAATACAAACTCTTACAAATAAAAAAGTATTATTATTCAAATGTGGTCTGACTGTTCTAAGGAAAAAGCGTCATAAGTTAATTTATCAAGTATTGAAAAACTACTTCAAAAGTTGCAACCTTCTGAGTCGTCATCATCATTATTACAGCCTAAATGTTCACTGCTGAGCGAAGGCGTCCCCTAATGATTTCCACGCGGACTTATCCTTTGCAGTTGTCATCTATCTCCTACCTGCCACCTTAACCAGGTTACAATCTATCTGGTTAGGGGTCGGCCTACTCTTCGTTTTCCATTACGCGGACGCCACTCGAGAACCTTTCCGCCCTCGTAAACCTCTGTCTTACGGGAGCTATGTCTGTCACTCTAGTTCTCCTACAGATATCCGTGTTCTGGATCTTATCGCGTAGGGAAACACCTAACATAGCCCTCTCCATAGCACTTTTTTTTCGAGCTCCTACTGCTGTTGACAGCCTTTACAGCTTCACCGGGCAAATGGCGAGCGCAGACAGCTCTCAGCCTTAAAATTTCCACAACGTGCCTAAGGGCGTCCCAGAGTGGGAGTCGAACCTCGGCTTAGAGCGTTGCGGGGGGATATCTCCATATCGCATTAAGCAACCTTGAGACTATTTAAGCGAACACGTTTCGCTGGCATAACTGGCAACACACACTGGTCAAAGACATTCGTCTTGGAACAATAAGATATGTCGGAAGAAAAGATTTCTTAACTTAACGATGGCTATCCTTATTGGATTCGACGAGTTACCACCTTCGCAAAGTTGGACCTACCCATTTGGACTACTTCTCCCAGGCACACATATTCGTTTACAACTTCGAAAACATAACATACAACAACATACAATATGGGTATTCGACATCTCGATCGAAACGAAGGTTTTTCGAATTGAATTCTACTCTGCCATCACCATACGGCAAAAATTAATTAGATATATTCCCTTGATTATAGTATTAGTACTCTTGTTAACATTAATATGATTTAAGTCAACGTAACCTCATCCTTTGGTATCGAGTAAGTATCTGACCGCAAACTAAACGGTTCTAAACATCCTAAGACAATTTAATTTAGTTCAGTTTCCTTAATTGACTGCTAACCAGACAATTAATGCGCTTCACTTGAATTCTCTATCGTATAATATGAAATACAAATTTCATTTAAAATCAAAAGCTTGTTATGCTGAAAATTATCAGACAATTTCCCAGCGAAGGGTCTTATTAAGATTTTGAATGAAGCTCTTTAATCAATATGGATTAAAAAGATTAATTTATTTTTAATTCGAACAACAATGAAGTAATTAAACAAACAGTTGGTAATATTTTGCTGGAGCGGGATCGCCTTCGGATAAGTAACCGGTATTATGAAAAAAATATGAATAGATAAAATAAATGTTATTTAATCTACGGCAGGTAATATCTCTACCTATTTCTTTTTGGAGATTTTTTGTATATTACCGTAAAATACAAATTTCTAGCAATATTTCCTGGGATGGCTTTCTGAAACAGCAACTACACATGCTTTTTGAAACACAAGTATTGTGTTTGAATTGCATCACTTAAACGTGTAAAGGTTTCTAATCAATTTATTGATTTGGAAGGATAAGTTAATTAATAAGCGTCCAAGTGGCTGGAGCCGTCGAATTCATCCTTAACACTCCCGAAACATTTCTCGGATCGTCAATGCTCTATTGGATCTCATTAGCCGCGGGGAAGAGGGAGAGCGGAGTCCCCTAACAAGGCGTCCTATACCGATAACCCAAAACGATCGACTTATATTATTGGTGGTAAACCGTCCATCAATACAGATTGCAATTGGCAACGCAGATTACACGTCTTCCGCGCAGTCATCCCATCTTACATGAAATTGAATTGACTGCACCAACGTTCTGCGAAATGCTATTCTCCCAGGATGGAATATCGTTATGCAATATCGGTGTATTTTATACGTGAAGTGAGCGAGTCATCAATATTCTTGATGCTTGTGTGTGTGTGTGTTTCAGTGAATCCAATTTCAATTAAAATATATACGCAGAGAATGGGTATGCTACTTGGCTATAAAAGTCACGAGAAACTTGAAATAAAGGATCTTACAGAGCTGAAGTACTTAATTTCTGCTCTTGTGTACAAAGGATTTTTCATATAACAGAACCCTACTGTAGTAACTGGATGATGGCCTCAGGAAATTTTATATGACTCCAAATTAGATGAACTTAATAATCTTCAACATTACTTACCCTTACAGTCTTCATGTGTAATTTTTACTTTATAATATACAAGACTTATGTAATTTTATTATTACGCGAAACTTTATGCATATCAGAAAATAACCAGCTATATTTAAGAACTAATATCGCCGATCACTAATTATAACAATAACTTATGTTAAGTGTAAAACTTTTACTTAGAAGTTGCCTTTTGGTGAAAAAACTTCACCTTATGATTTAGAAGATACATTGCATTATTTTTATTGTGTAATACATACTATTATGATAAGATTGTCATATATAATAATTGCAATTTTAATGAGAGGAACAACAACAATGATTGTAAAACTTCAACTGAATTCATTTCCCAGCAAGAAGTCATACAATGAGTTTTTGGTCGCGGTCAGTCAACACCGGGCGAAAGCAAACACCCTCGGGTTAGGTCGCGGCCTTTATTTGAGGGACGGGTATATCTGTACCGAAATCAGCACAACGCTTTTCACTTAGTACTTTTTTATTCAACCTTGAACACTCACTTATTTATTTCTTCGATAGCCAAGCTGCTGGTGTAATTGTATTTCGGGTTCAAAGGTAATAGACCTTACTAGCCTGTGACAATCTGCTAAACTCACGCTCTAAGTGCACTTCACGATAGTGAACCGTTTTGTCATTATCTCTACGCTCAAGTTGGAAATACCAATTCATTTTAAAAGGTAGGATTTGTTAACAACCTTTTAGCTAGTAGAAGGCTGCATCTACAGAAGACTTAATATAGTATATTACAATAAGACAAATTACTAACTAGCTTTTGATCGCGGCTTCACTCAGATGATTCGGTTCAGAAGTATTATTTTTCATCCCCTTAAGGGAAGAATTTATCAATATCCTCTCTTAGGGGTTTTCTTACGTCATAGTAGCTTTATGTATTCAAAGTCTCAGCCCGATGGGTTTAAAATTGATAGTTTCATACAAACGTTCATTCCGTATTTTATCCCCTTAAGGGTAGGTTAATCAATATTATTTCTAAGCAGATGCCTATGTCATAGCATTAACGTCGCAACACTTCAAGAAGAGGTAGCTAGTGTCCTTGCGCTTCGCTCAGGTCGTCTTGGGTGCCCCCAGGAAAAGGAATTTAAAAATATTAAATTTTACTGACAAATACTGTTTAAATACTACAACTATAAAATTGATTAGAATCTTTCGTGCTCTTATTTTTTGTGTCATAAAAGTAAAATCACAGATTCAGATATCTGTGTAAAAAAAATGAGCAAATAATTTTTGGATCACATATTGAAAACACGTCATTAGGAGAGAAAAACAGGCTTCTCGTTAGGTGAAAATGTCATAATAAATTACGTATTTGCGGGTGAAAGAGGACGTCCTTGTTACCGGCGCCGTGCCCACCCGATACTCGTGCCTACTCGGTTAATAAAACAAACAACTACACGTCGATTCAATACGTCGCGTCATAATTGCCTCTTATGCTTCACGAGTGCCATTGTGCCCACAAATCAACATGGACTCTACTAGGGAACAGAGTTTTCCACACCGTTGGCTATAAATAATGAACTATATACAACAAGTACCCGGCGAAAATAACAAAGAACAACAACAAAAAAGACATCGTTCAGATATTAGCCGGCTTTTTTTTATGAGGAGAGCCCAGTTTGACTTTCTTTGAATACAATTTATAAAGCGGCAGGGAATTTGGGTAAGTAACTGTTTATTTCGTGAGAATTAAATTGGGAAGCGTTCCATACGACATAAAAAGGTCTAAATTTTCCTTTTGATTTTATGTATGTTGTAACCAATCCTAGATTAAGTACTTATCCGTTTATTTATTTAAGGTTTTCAAAACATGATGCAATCAATTTCAGTCTTAAGTTTCATCACTAAAATATATATCCTAGACTGCAGCTCTAAACATGTGGGCACAGAATGTACGAAATTAACTGTAATGAGAGGTTAGTATATATCCATAATAGTACCTTAATATGTAATGTCAGTAAGAAAAATAATTAAAAAAGAAACATGAAAATTCAGATGTAGTACTGGGCTGAAAGAATGTCCAGGACCTTATTACGAAAACCATGCAATTTACAAGCGAAAATATCCAAAAGAGTGCTCAGGTATTAATTCATTAAAGGGGTGACATATTCTTGTAATCTGATTGTAAAAAGTGGTATTTATGAAACTGTAGAAAAATAAACCAGGAGAGGGATTATGTGACCTAAACCGCGTACTAAACTTAATCAAGGAAAGTAGAATTGGGGAATCAATTATAAAGTGTATAACTTTATATAGAATTATAAGTTCGCTACATAAGCAAGTGATAAAATAATAAATTAATTAAGCCTCACGATATACGACTTATACTAACGACCGATACGAGCCCTAAAACAAAGGATATTCAAGAACTTTTTTTAACTTTTTTGATTCTATTCGTGTACAATTACCTATAATAAGGTGATCAGATTACAGAAGCATATTTCGTACTAAGGAAAAGTATATATATACCTAAAAGACTGCTGATTTCTGAATTGATTAGGTCATCGTGATAAAAACCAAGAAGCTGCGTACTGCGTACATCTGAAGATAATATAGTCATAGTGACATCGGAATGTAAGCCCCTCATAAAAGTACGCACCCAGATTTTTTTAAAAGTAGATACACGCTGCAAAATAGAACTATCTATAGTGTATTTATATTTTTATTCATCGACGGAACATGTATTTTTCAGTTTAAGTATGAATACAATTAAAAATAATGTCTTTTTGCTTATTTGATAAGCTAGAATTAATTATTTTTAAAAATAAATGATTTTCCGTACTTTAGTATCAAGCCTAAAGGAGACTAAACCACGATTGCCATGACGCGGTCGCTGCAGGATCTTTGATATGTTTCCAACGGCTAACAGTCCTTGATAACATATAAATAATACTTATAATAAAAATACATATTTTTGTGAACTCACTCATTGCTATGTAAGGCCTATAGCAAAATAGGAAGATTTGAGAAGTGGCTTTGGATAACATTTGATACGTGTCAACAAACATTCGCCGAGTCACCGAGTTAATAACGCACGAGCGTTTCAGCTTTACATGTTTGAAGCGGGCTTTTTACAAGATGTTCAATATAAGTGAAGTCAACCGTCTTGCGTTACGTCAGCGAAATCGGTCACAATATATCCTCAATTTAATTGTAACAGCTTGTGTTGGGTGTATGTCTTGATCGTAAAAGCCGCGTGTAATAACGGGTATACGATACGAATTCTTGTTACGTATACATTTCTTATCTACGTAACTAAGATCGATAGTCCGCAGGGTGGGTCTGATGTTTTGTACTTTCAAATGCACAAACTATGAATGGCTGCCAGCCACAATCGTATCCTATGTAGATTTTGCGGCTGTCCGGAAACTATGCTAAGTGTATAAAAAGTCACGAATATTAAACTACTAAGGGGAGATAGAAATGACATTTATTTTGTCATTGACAAGGGTTTTAGGGGATTTCCACTCGTGAACGTATGAGTATTCCTAAGTAATTACTTTAAAATGTATTATCTCGGACAACTATGCGGAAAAAGGTTAGTTTTAGATACCTTTCTCACTAATATTTCAGGCGAAATTAGCCCTATATAACAAAACCCCCGAAAGACTGTCAACATTTAGAATCACTGTTCCATGAAATGCCAGTTTATTTTTACTGTCACTAAATAACAATAATTTAAAACCTGTTTATAGTGTATCAGTGATTTATCTTGATGTGTATTTAAGTAAATGAAAGTAAAGCGATATCTTCTATAGAGTGAAAGTTTAAAACGATTCACTAAGTCATCCTCGTGGCAATGAGGCCAGTAGGGCAGGGGTATTCAAAACCACAGACACCAAATGAATTACATTGACTATTTTTGGTAAAAACATCATTAATTAAAACCTTTGTACGCGAAACAGGTGAATTATAGTTTAGGATTATATTATGTTGGCATTTAATTTTTTTGACTTAACATAAAGTATTAGGATATATATGTGTAGGTAGAAAGATATATTATCGCAATAAAATACTTAACATACCGCCGATTTTGAAGTTTTCCTATTACACTAGTCATTGTAATCTTTTTAGGCTTTTAACGTTAGAAGGTTAAAGACATCGACTGAAATAAGTCGTCAGTTGTAGCCTTATGACTAAAGACTAAAGGGTACAAGACTAATCTAGTCGCGAGGCTTTTAAGATTAGTCTTGTCCTTTTAATAAGCCTTATAAATTTACATCACTACTATCTACAATCATTGGTGTCCTTGGCAGCTATTATAATATAAAAGTAAATGTCTCGTAACAAAGTCATATTAATTGTCCCCAAAATGAAAAAGTTTTATGTCCGTATATTTTAAATATGCCTATTAGGATTAATAATAACTTACATTAATTATTTTGCCTTTACCTCGATTACCTCTAACTACAATCGACAGTTTCGAACTATCTTCAATATCTATAAGTGTTACCAAAAAGCATCAAGCTTTAATTAAATTTTCAAACTCCGTCTTTGTAAACTTTGTATGATAATGACAAATTTTACGAACAAATTGAAGGTTGGCATTGATTGGATCTGATTACAAATTGTGAAAAGCAGTTTACATTATTATTATAATCAAAATAGTTAAAACTATATTTGATTGACACTAAAGTATTAAAATCAGATTATCGTGAATAAAGTTGAAGTCAGTCAAAAAACTCAGTATATCAGATTGTACTCTTCAAAATAACCTAGAATTAGGTTGCCCCATAGAATCAAGAAACTAATTACACTAATGGCAGCAGCTCAGCTAGTCATCACACTCCAATATGATCAACTATAAAAGATTCATGTGTCATTGCAAAATTTATTGAGAGCAATTTCAGAGAAACATGCAGGTAGTGATGAAGTCATACATTTAAACCTTAACCCTGATTTAGAGTTCGATAAAAAAAGTCTTGCATAATAATGTACCTTTGTAGGTTCAGGGGAATAAGATACGGGTTTAGTTTGCAAAGAGTTATCAAGCCCTGCTCTAAAGGATACATATATATAAGGTATGATTTGTATTTCTAGCACCACACTTTATGAAAATAAATATTTATATTTTTAGGTATCATGAAATAACAATACTTACTAAATTTGAATTTTCTATATTCAATTTTGGTCGTTAGGATTACTAGAAAAAACGGTCGTTGAAACCATAATCCAACATGTATGTAATAGTTTTGTGGCGTAATGAAGTTAAACTTCGATCAGCGCTGAAATAATATGTGCTATGTTTACTAATGCTATGTATGATACAGTAACGAAGTTATATCTAACCCTATTGACAAGATTCATGTGTAAATACCATGCGAAGTTGACGTATTGAAACGAATCGAGTTTGCAACTGAATGAATAACCCGAGCTGTCTACTGAAATTTACCAACGCGTTAAATTTGTATTCAGCAATTTCATAGTGCTGCATTGATGGATAATTATAACTGTTTATCAGTTGTTGGTCTCGTTCAATGCCGCTCTGTCATGGTTAGGCGTATCACTTACCATCAGGTGAGCGTCCTGATCGTCCTGTTCACTTAAAAATATGAAAAAATAATAACATACATTCCGATTCCAAAGTTTATGTGTTATGAATTGTTTCATACAGAGGATCTAGCATGACTTTATAATTAAACTGGTTTTCGACTTCATCAGAAAAATATTAAAAGCACAAATACCGAATGAAATTTCAATCGACCAGCAAAAGAAAATATAATGTTACCTAATATTCAATGCATTCGCAAGTCCAATTCTGCAAATTATTAATCGATTAGCCGAACTCAATAATAGCTCAATTTATTATGTATGCGTCAGAGCATGCATTTGAATTAGTCCATGCAGTCGTAATCAAATTATTTCACACCCAAATAACATTTGACGAAACTAAGCATGGGTTAAAATTTACCTAGATACAGGTAATACACTCATATATTATTGAACTCGACATTCAGCGTCTTGTGCCTAATATGTCAACATGTTTTGTTTTATAATATCACATTGTATATTGTCTAGATAAAAAATGAATGTCAATCATCTGTTTTACCGACGTTTGTCTGCATATCTAGTCAAGGCTACCTTTTTAATACTTGAAACATTAGAAACTACTAAAATTAGTGAAAGATAGAAATAGCAGCAACCACCAAATTATATTGCTACTAGGTATTTTGGATGTAAACGTGCTTGATATTTTTCATCGCAGCTCTATTCCAGGTACTGTGAATTTTTATGCGATAAAGATTCAAGCCTTTGACATCGTCTTGCTTGGTATTCAACAAAGGTGAATCCAGGAAGTAATACGTGCCCTAGAAATAACCTAGTTTCTGTCATGATTATATCACAATAACATTTTGTATTTTATACGTAGGTACTTAATACAATTTATGTATAGCAAAAATAATTAAAAATTTAAGTTTAAGTAAACTTGCTTATTAGTTTGGTCTGCTTTCATTTTTAATGTTTGCTATTCAACAAATAAAAATGAACATATTCTTACGAAATTATATTGGATAATAATAATTCTACAGCTTCAACATGAGGAAAATATCTTGCAAATCAGACTGCCAAAAGAAATACAATCTACAAATACAAAGAAGATTAGAAACCCATTATGAAACGTACACATGTCTAATAGACTCTAGAGATTGTGTGTACGAGCTTTTAACTAAGTGGTGGCACAATGTATGTAAACATTGTCCCCCCCAACATTATTGTTGTATTGTATTATTGACATTTAGAGCACTTCCAAATTTTAGAGAGTAGAATTTTACTAAACCACGGAACCGTTTATATTAAATAATCGTAAACATTTTTGGCTTAGTTATATTATTTAAGTATTCATTTTGGCAGATAGCCTATGAATATCGACTGCTAGGGATCGATCCGCGTGAAACTCATCAGGAGGTCTTTTTCAACAGTAAATGTATATGAATGTAGGTATAAGTCTGTATGATGATGCAGTTGTTTTGACGACCTGTCTCCAGTCCAATAAGTTATATTAAATTAAATACTTACTCCAAGCCGGTGCTGGCACGATGAGGCCAGATATCATATCGTCGGAAATGACCGGCGGGTCGCTGGGCGGCGGCGGGCATACCAGGGAGTCGATGATGTCGTCAGTTGCCGCTCGCATCATGCCCGTCAGCTCTGGGGGCTCCGTACGAGACGACCTGTGACGCCCATACAAATTTAGTACACTTATTAACAAGATGCCTTTGTTAGGCACCCATTCTTCCTTTTTAAGCAGTCCACTGCTGAACATAGGTCTTCCCCATTTTGACCAGGTATCCCGGACTTATCCAGCTTCCACCTTTAGCAAGTCATTGGTCTATCGCTATGACTGAAGCCACCTAAAGTTATCAGGTGTTTCGTAGTTCAGGTATTACTCCGTCATCCAATTTATTGATTTTTATGTGATTCTAAGTCCATGATGTATGATGAGAAATAAGTAGTCTTTATTATTATTAGGATACATTATAATGTGGCAAAAAAGATTAAATTGTAACGACTAACGTTTCTAGGTTCGAGTATTTTGAATTTTAATTACAGTTATAATTGTTAATTTTTGAGTTCTAATTTTGTTTAAATTTTGTTTGTGTAAATAATAATATTTTACAACACGACACAAAAGTGAGTAAGATTAATTTCTTTAATTTTTTAAAACTTAAGCTGCTTGCTGTATTTGTGATTTAACAAAGAATAAAACGTGAGTAATACGTGAACTCAAATTGAAAATAAGCATTTTACTACGACGTAGCACACGTATGTCTACGATAAAAGTTGCTTTTGCAAATGAAAAGTTTTAACAGTGTTCCATAATCTTTAGCTTCGTTTTTACGAATGGTGTTCTTAACTTTATTCGCGCGTATTAAGTATTCCAAGCTCACAATTTGTGTATTCATTTTTATATTGGACATAATAAAATTGTTTCTTTCCAGAAACAGCAAATATTTTTGCTTAAATATCTTATAACCATTTCACCGTTACTTTTAACAAAATATATTGAACCATTTGTGACTGGTACATAAGAAATCATTCATGGTTATGCCTTGTAAGTTAATCTATAGACAATTATGAAGGAGCCGCCCTTACTGCTAACAGAAGTTAATTAGAATGAAACGATCAGTGAAATACTATAGAAAGTTATTTGCCACTGACAAATATTCGGTGGATGTCTTTCATTACAAATAGATGTTCAAGCATAATTTATGCTTATCCTTACTGGGTATAAACTCTGATCTAACAATTTAATTCATACCAAGTAAAATCTTTGACACACTGTAATATAGAAAGAATAGGTGCACGTATCCGTACGTAGAGGTTTATTACAAAGCAAACGCGCAGTATTCGAATGCGAGCACAAATAGCTTATGTTTTGTTTGGCGCTCAGTTTGGCACGTGACGCAAAATAAAAGGAGAAATATCGAACAGTGTTGGCAATAGCAGCATCAATAAGTCTCTTCAGAAACGTTCTGTGTACACACTGTATGAATACAATATTACACCGCTGTCTTTTGTATCCACGATGAAAACTTCTAGATATTAGCATCACCTTAATTATTCTCACAAACTTTCCTGTAAAGAGACAAAGCGGCGTCTTAAAACCGGAACGCTTTTATCGTATGAACGGAAAGATGAATCAACTCACAATAACAATAACATCGCAGAGCGGGTCCTTATTTCGTGATGACATTTGTTAGGAAACATTAATTCACGCGCGCGGTGACGTCGAGAGGCTCAATTGCGGCCGCTCACAATGGACGCAGTAAGCTAGTGTTGCCAACCCCTACAAACTAAACCGTGTCACCTATCTACCGTAATGATTGCATTCAAGATTAAATATAGCCCGCGTGCGAGCTCATATCTAAACGGAACAATGCATATTTATGCTGGGGTTCGCAATAGTATCCCTAAAAAGAATCAAATGCCTGTTTCACAGCTCAAGGGTTATTTTCCACTTAGTATTCGCAGAAACTCCACGTTCACCTTTCATTAACCTGGCGTTGTAGCAATTAATATTCTGAAAATGCACGAGCATTAGTAAAAAGTGCAAAATACGACCCCGTGAAATGGAAGCAAAAATATTAAAAAATCAAAACTATGGCAAGTGAATGCCGCAAAGTCGTATTTGTATAAAGTTTTTTAATTTTTAATTTGCTATGATAAATTAATTATGAATTCATGATTGATGCTAATTAAGGAGTAAATAATAGTATATTTTTTTGATAGGAATGGCAAATGTGGCGCGTATTCCTTAAGATTGTGAATTTTAAGAATATCAATCCGTGTTTTATGATTTTCATCTTTAGTTAGGAATAATGTACGGTATTTACTTTGTTATTATAAAAAAAATCCTTCTTTATAAATTTTTAAAAGTAAGATGTAAGGGCTTTATAAGATATCAATTACGAGAAACGAGTTTCGTGAACCTATTAAGTCCGGTATATAACAGTTAATTTTTCACTACTAGATTGTGAAAGTACGTGTTGCAGACGTTATTTATTTTCCGTAAAAATATCATCCAATTTCGTTGAGAAGAGTGCCGTGGGGTGGATAATGTCAATATGTTGTTGTGACGCGGTCGTTACATTTAAAAAGTAGTCTACAGTCCTTTGTAAACGTAATAACGGTAATCTCGAAATAGATCCCGTCGACGATTCTGATGACATATTACTCAACGAGTTATTAAATTGTTATACTCAAACAACAAACAATGTATGCGATTTAAGTTACGCATTACTTAACAGTTTCTTTTTACCATAATCCTCATTGAAAAAACCTCACAACTGTCGCCCTGAACATCGACTTGAAAGGGTCGTATGATTTTAAAAACTCGTTCATTTTTAGGATGAAGTTGTTATTATATATTCTTATGTGGGTTGGCAGCATTGCGGCCCGGCTGCAGGGCGAGGGTGTATGTAGGTCGTAGCTACTAGCTAGCGCTTCGGTAAACTTGTCGCGCCGCGAAAGGTCAGGTGTATGGGGGCGGGAAATGTCGATGAACAACCTCCGCTCTGCCCCCAGCCCGACGGCTTCCGCTTTATTAGGTGCCGACGGCCTTCGCGGCTTTCTTCCTGTTTGACAATTCCTAACCATTTCACTCTGAACGCTTACTTTTTATTTAAAAGCGGGCAAAATAATATCCTTTCAGTTAACCTGGTCGTTAGTATCGTAGCACGGAACTGACTTACGATTTATTCTAATCCAATGGTAACGAATGCACCCCGACCGACCCACTGATTAACAGACACAGCAAACTTGGTTTTAGATCGATCAATTCTAATTAACATTTAAATAAAATAAACCTTGTTTCGGGTGCGAGTTCGATGAGAACGATTGCCACGTAATGGATTCAAAAAATTCTTTGGCGAGTTTCTTTTGCATTTTGTTAACGATTATAAGTACCTTGAAAGGCTTTTTTCCGAGAATTTGTCTTTACAAAAGATATGAAACAAAATTAAATAAAAATGCAAATTCATGAAATATACGTGTAAGTAAAATAATATCTTGTTGTTAATTGTGTCAATACATTTCAGTTTTGTAATTAAATAACACTCACCTCATCATCATGACCAGAGATAGTTCCTCCTGCAGCACGCTCTCCAAGTACATCATATCTAGGTCGGACACGATCGCACCGTTGATCACCATTATCTCGTCGCCTTTGATTATACCTGCCGCAGAAACAAATTGTTACTGGAATGATTGTACTTTTGCAACGCCTAACCAGGAAACGAAAAGGAACAAAGGAGATTAAAAACACAGACCTAACTGGCACGAGAACCGATACGGTATTGATTACACAGCAGGCGGATAAAGTGAAGTAATTTTAATCATCAAAACTTTTTTTGTTCTATGGCTATTGTTGATTATTATTGATTATATTATATTATATTGTTGATTATCAATGGATGCTCGCGTTTTTTTCTCGTATTTTGTTCTTAAAAAATTTCACATCACCATTGAATCGAAAAATCAAACAAGAATTTTCCGTGGAAAACTTATATGTACACATTCAATTCAAAATGTAACAAAAGAGCTTTGCGGTTAGTTATTTAAGACATGGAGACTGTAATAGAGCGTTAAATTTAATTCAATATAATCCCATGCATAAAGTCATATACGAGTACAAAAAGTGTTACAAGCATTTTCGGATTCCGTTTACAAATCCGTAGTTGGCAATTTAACGAATCAATGCTAGTCAGGATCTGCTATCGGACCACTTTTGCGGTCCGCTTAACTTCTAATCGGGTGCAGTCATACGATTTGCGATTTCATTTGCCAAAGTTGGGCGTGCTAATCAGCCATTTGGAAATCTGCCGCGTTAAAACACGAAAACTGACTATGCAAGTTAAGCAGTGGTGCCTATTGAATGATATGTTGCCAGTTTTAAATGTTGGGCAATATTCCGGGCGCTTGCGTTGTCCCAAATCATAGACATGGCTTCCATAGACATTCGGTAGAGAAATGTTTCCGTTCATATACAAATGTCTCGACCGGATTAACATAAGTTTCTTTTTCTACCTAATTAAAGCATATTAAACTAGAAACCACATCAAAACCGAATTTTCTTTTTTAGAAAACATATAAGTTATAAATCTTTATATATATATATATCTTGAATAGGTTGGACTATTAAAAATACTAAAAGAACATATTCGACTGAATTATATATTGTTTAGGATAGACTATAGATTTTTGCAAATACTACCTATTCTTTTTTCTACACTCAAAGTACCTACTTCGTAGTTTTGAAAATATATGTGAGGAAAATTTTTTTATTAAAAAATTATGAAGGTAAATTGAGCCTTCTAATATTTATGTACATATACTTTTTATTATATTCTAGAAAAAAAGGTTAGTTACAACAGTTGTTTTTCGGTGGTATGACAGGTAAGTTTATAAATAAGCCGTTTTGAGGGCTTTAGAACTTCACTTGTAAAAAAGTAAAATATTAATACATAGTAAAATTAATTTGTACAAATATTTTATATTTCATAGAATAAACATGATGACCGCGACCCGACTAGAGACAAATAGAAAACAAAGGAACTACCCTCACCGTTCTGCATTGCAACGCTTTTGTCTTCAACTCTGCTGACGTAGCAACAGAGCTCATCCTGACGTTCAGCGTTCTCGATGAGCTCGGCCTCTACGCTGAAGCCCCACATCTGTTCCAGGGTGTTACGCTGCAGCTCTACTTGATACAGGATCTTGGCGCATACTTCTACCACTTCATGGGTGTGCAACTGTAGAAGGACAGTGTAAGAATTAGTATTTTGTGACATCATGTTTTTGTGTCATAGAATTTGTTTGAGTAATGACTTATGTAATGGGATAATAGGTCCTTGTATAAATTTGCTAGAATCTACGCTAGCCTCACATACTCGTGGTACATTTGGTTAAATTTAATTTCATGTGGTACCTACATACATACTTACTGTTATTCTTAAATATTTGAACGTATAAATTGTCTAATGTATTTACGTAAACATGTTCTAACATTTGACAGTGTCACCTTTGATTTGTAGACAAAGTTAATAGTTGGTCTTTAAGCTTCCGGTTAGTATTAACTTTTCGTATATTATATGAAATCACTGTATTATATTAAAATGTTTTGTAACAATTGTATCGAAGTGTAAAAGTCTCAATATAACATTTATACAACCGGAAGTGGTGCAGTGGCGCTACCTTTATGAATACTTTTGCTGATTATTTAGAAAAGTTATAATGTTGACTTCCGATTAAGGGGTATTAATACTGATTGTAAGCATGCAGACAATGAATTCTTTTGTAAAGTGTGAAATAATAATCTCTTGTGGAAACTGTTTTACTGTTATTATACACACTATCATTACATAAATTTAAATGTATAATGAAGTACACATAAATGTATTCCATTTAATATATTCATGAAAAACAAACAAAAATATTCCCAAACTACGTTATTAAAAAAAACATTGTCAAAGCAGTATTAGATTGTACGTGACAAAAATAATCAACACTTAGTATGGCGTTCGCAGTCGCTTCGATGCGCTTTCAGTATTAAGAAGTTCCTAAAACAATAATACAAGGATAAGGGGCATACTACGGCAAATAGCTGGAATAACATAACTGGAATTTGGTTCCGTACCCCAAGTAATAGCATAATCTGGAGCAGCACATTATTGATTCAAGAGATTTTACGGGTCGTAAGATTTGTTGCTAACGTACTTTTACCACAGGATTGATAATCTCGGATCAAAATAAATCAGCCTTTGACATCTGATGTTGGCGAGAGTAATTCGAGAACTGCTCGGTCTAGTTTTTTATGGCCTTCTATACAAAAGATGATTGTAATTTGAAATTTTGCAGGCTGTGGGATTATTACAAGTATTTTTGCACGAGCTGCAGAGGTTTTAAAGGACTTCAAAACACATATTTTGTTTAGCCGTATGATGCTGATCGACAAACTAGTCTCTGGTATCAAAATTAGTGAGTAACACAGACTCTTGTAACATCTGAATATTTGGTGTATCTAACTTCAGTTTAAAAAAGAAGAAGCGCGCCGTGGTTTTACCTGAAAAGTAATGAAGTGTAATTTCACTATATCATAATAGTTTTATCAAAATCCGTTTAGTGGTTTTTGCATAGAAGAGAAAAAACAAAATACTAACACATAATAGCGTTTATTATCTAAATTTGATTGATTAATAAAGAACATAGCGTTCCATTAAATCAATATCTCAACATTATCATTGCAGAGATATAATGCATAAAGTTCACATCTAGACTCGACCTCTCTCGGAAATTTCGTCGGGATAACGGATATGCAGGTCTCGTGTAAGTAGATTCTCGTAGATTTCTAGAATCACGTTAGTTGTTTGGAAGAGATGCCATGAACGCTCTAGTCCCAGACCAAAGAGATTACCTATTTGTTTTATTACATTAAGTTAGTAAAACTCATGATCTGTTTAATAATGCGTGGAAACTCGAGGAAATACACATAATTATAACATATAGTTTAATATCGGGCCTCGAGTGGATAGAATGTGTTACAAAAGGATAGTTACAAATTCTACAAAAAATAACAACAAACCTAAAGACACCATGACGTAATCAACTATTGCATAAGGTCGGGAACTCATTTGTGGGATTAAGCATTAAAATATTTAATAAGCTACCACAAAATGTAATTGATGTACCCCTGCATAAGTTTAAGTCTCATGTAAAGTCGATTTTAATAAAAAAGCTCACTATAGTATTGAAGATATATAAATGATAAAAACTCATGGTCATGTTGATTTCCACGCCTGCACTACTTTTGTTTTTTTGTTATCATCTATTAAAATTTATATAATACTTAACTGCTTAATAGTACTTTTGTAGATTATTATATTTTTACTAATACTTGATATGATAAAAATTTAAAATATAATTTGCTTTATATAATTATTTTGATTACAAATGAATCTGTATTCAACACATTTTTTTTTAAAAGAGTAACTACTGAGTTTCTTGCTGGTTTCTTCTACCAACTACCTCCCGAACCAGTGGTAGCTTCATTTGACATTCATAAGTGTTCTATAAGGACCTAAACTGAATAAACACTTTTCATTTTCATTTTCTATATATTTTACGACAATTAGGCGTCTTAGTTGGCAAATTTCTATAAACAAGAAACTGCCAAAAGATATACACGTAATATAATTTTATATCCTAGCCACTGTACACAGTAAGTCGCTCTCATTTACAATAAGGGAAGAAAGTAGTTTGAAATTTTCACCACTCAAAGCATGAGGCTTACAGTAGCCAGGTGACATTCATTATACCTTCAGCTATACGTTATAGTATAGTAGAGTAGAACTCTTACGACCACGTAGGTGATTACGTAGTTTTCGAGTACAGCGCTCAGTGAAAGTAATATATTTGAGCACATGTGGCTAATAAAGCCATTGACGTGACCAAGTTTGACCGCACTGGATCATAACTTATCAAAGGATTTCTAGGAAATGTTTACGAGTGAACTAAGAGCCATTGCATCTGGAGTTGGAATGCTGCCACCGGTTAGATGACTTTTCTATTGTGAATGTTTAAAATTTTAACAAAATGTACGTATCATTTTATTCGTCAGGCAATATGGCACGAATTATATCTGAGAGCTTTGCATTGGTAATCTGTCTTTATTATTTCTAATAATCGGTCTAATAATACGTAATAATATAATATCTCCTTAAGTCACAAATAATAGCAAGCCCGAATATTTTCGGAGAGCTGTTTCATTCTTAAAGCATTATAAAACAAATATTAGTAATCCTTAAATAATAAGACAATGTTATGTTTTCTAAGAAAATTCATTTTTGTATAATACGTTATGAGTACTTAAAAGAAGACATTTTTTATTGTGTTTTATATATCAAATACCTTTAAACCATTATCAATTAAAATATGGCATATCTCTCACGACGACGAGTCCTTTTACAGATAAAGATATAAGAACCATAATCAATTTTAAATCCATATATATTCAATCTCATCATCATCATTAGGCTAAAAATGGGCATTTATTTAAAGTTATTCATTAGACGAACACAGATTTGATAGTTTACGATTAATTAGTAGGTTTGTGTAGCCTTCTATTTTATTTATTATTTATTTATAACCTTTGAATCTTTTCGCAGGCGAGCGATGAGATTCAAATTGTGTTTTCCTTCACCGTAAGAGCGTCGGATAACGTTCATATAATTTCGAAAACACATTGGTAGGTGGCAGGATTTGAACCTGCGCCCTCCCGATCGGAAGACAACAGCCCACACCATTGAGCTACCGACGCTGACACAGAAACGCTGGTGGGAAATATATTATTTTATTTGGATTTTCCCTATATTGCTGATACATATAAATTAAAAAAAATACGAATAGAGTTAAAGTATTGTTTTAAGCCTTAAAATAAACAAGAAGTTTCATTTATGAAACGTAATAATATCTCGCAAAACAACTGGGATGTCACGACGAGCGCGCGACTTGCCAGAGGAAAAGTGGTTCAGGAATCACATTAATTAACTCTTTTAATTCCTTACGGGAGTAAATGCAATCGTCTTTTTGCCAACCCCAATTAATATAAGGTTTTCCTGCTCCAGTGTCATTAGAACCTTGACGGGAATATAGAAGCAAAATTTCACTGAAACGCTGATCTTGAGTAAATTTTTACTATTGTTTTATACATATAAAGTGTTTTTTTAAACCAAAATCGACCGATTGAAATATTTTGCAGTATTATTTAACAATCATATCTGAGTGTAAACCAATTATATATATCTGTTAATCTATTTAACACCCTCGGATTACCACCACATACTAATTATAGTGATATATCTAACTTTTTGGATCAAACTAACGACGTGTGACGCGTGTACAATATTTTCAACAAAAGCTTTTATATTTCTGATTATTGCGTTTCGTATGAATTTAATTGTACAGGTAGTAAATCTGAGCTGAACATTTAAAAATGTATTTTTCATACAAACTGCCCGACTGACATTGTCTCGTCAAAGTCAACCATAAAGAA
This sequence comes from Leucinodes orbonalis, assembly GCA_019425675.1. NCBI lineage: Eukaryota > Metazoa > Arthropoda > Insecta > Lepidoptera > Crambidae > Leucinodes > Leucinodes orbonalis. The sequence goes on along the minus strand of PQWD01004618.1, from coordinate 46,694 downwards.
AATAAAACTCATATGAAACAAAGGGTTTCCTACCGTTATTTTATTTTTAGAGTATAAGTATTACAATTGTGTATGTATTGAGTTAAGTATAAAACTATAGTGTAATGTTTCTATGCAACTAAAATATTATAAGTACTTAATACAGAAACGACAAGTTAAACAGATCAACAATCATATTATTATTGAAAGAATACCATATGAACCAGAATGGTATGATTTATTATAAGGTTTCCGACCCTATTCTATTAAATATGATTTTTTAAGAAAAGTGAACCCATATGATCAAAGAGAAACGGCGAAAAGGATCGTTTAAATAATGATATTAATCTTATAAAAGTTTATTTTATAGAGGAAGTAGCATTGCGAACTGGTTTTAAAATTGATTGCGTGTAAGTTATTGATTAATGATTTAGGATCTAAAAAGTATTCTTCAAACAAAACTAATTTTCAGCAAATTTATTTCAAACAAACTTAATTATATACGTAATTTGAACTTAATAAATGGGGCATTTAAATCAAATAACAAGAAAATAAATTGCGTGATTGAAGTGCTGTACGTTTTTCTATTTTATTTTGTGCGCAATAAAAAAAACGTTTATATTTGATAGTGGGTTTGATTTCTGCGATGAAGGCCCCCAGTTATTTCCGTTTGGCTTTTTTGACTATGGCAGGTAGTAAGAAAACCGCAAGTGACGCAGTAGCTTTACTAATACCTTGAAAGAAACGCGCAAAGCTCCACCTCTAAGCTTCACTAAGTTAAAGTATAATTTTAAGGAGTTATAAAGCTATTGGGTTTTCAATTGGCAGTGTTTACATAAAATGAGGCCAGAAAACACAGTTTCGTAAACTTTGACATCAGAGTTTTTGAACTAGCATCACTTCTAGTATAAGAGAGAAACAATAGGTTTGCTATTGTGTTTGGATTCATTGGCGTTAAATGGATTAAACTGGTTGATTGTTGATACTTAACCTTACTGTCGAGAATAATGAGATACAGTTTAGAGTAATTTCTCTCACTCCTACTCATCAACACAATACAATCAATACGGAACATAGTTACACTATAAGCTTCATTTAATAAGAGAAAAAGGTGAGATTGTTATACCCTCGCAGACGATCTTACAAGCAGTCCACTCAGGTTAAATATAAAATAAATTGAATTACGTCTTACGAGTATGTACAATGAATCGAACGGTAATATATGGCATTGTGGGTTTCTGGGTCGTTGACAGCGGACAGCGGTAGGGTAATGTGAAATATATACAGTCATGATCACTTGGAAGAGATAAACTGACAGTTTGTCCACATGGTGCGAGGGAGGCCGAGAATTGATGATAGGGATTAGGCTCCGGCCTTCCGCCGGGTTTACGTCAGATAGTTAGGCGTATTCACCCTAACATAATGGTCGACTTTACGTAGCTAAAGAGAAATACTGCTCTTCCGCACCAAGGACAACGTCAATTTTTCAAACTGCGACATTCTATATAAAGGTTTATACACTTCAAACAGCGGCTTGCACAGAGATTAAGATAGGGTATGCAGAATGATTGTGTTTCCAAATATTAATAATTTTTATTATAGACACTTAGCTATAATAATAATTATATTAAACCTTCAATATTTTAGCCTTTCAATGAGTAAAATTTGACTTTTTGATGTAAGTAATAGGGGCTAAAACTGATCACAGCTTATCTTCTGTCAGACCTTAATCAAAGAGAACCTCAGCGCTATAACAATGAACCCAAATCAATAGATTACGAATGGGCTTTGTGGAGGCGCGCCGGCCAAAACACTAACATCTAAGCATAATTAAGTTCATCAATTCGCTTAGTAAATGAAGTAAAAAATAACTTCCTCAAAAGTATTTGGTATTCCGTCCACGTAGTAGCGCAAACAACTGCGACACAAGCCCGCGATAACCCTCGCCGGATACAATCTGCGTCACCGTAGAGGTGTACTCTGTCATACCCTACTCACAGGAATCTCGGTCACAAAACATTTATATTTTTACATTGACTTGCTTCCGTAAACGTTCTTTAGGAGGGTTTAATTAAAAAACCGGTCAAGAGCGAGTCGGGTTGACACAAATAAAATGTTTTATAATAAATGTATATTTTTTTAAAAAAGTTGCAACAAAGCACACAGCCCAGATGATGATAACACATTTTTTTATGAAAAATTTGAATTGAAAATCATTTTAAATTACAACAAAAATGATCATTATCAAATTGTGCAAAAGGTGAAGTAAGGAAAAGATCTTTAAAAAGTACAAAAGTTTGAACACAATTTTTTTTGTTGTCCACAGTATAATTTAAAACACTTACCGATATTATATTATTTAGCTCTGTGACAGAAAAATAAATTAACGATGGGTCTATCACCATTAAGTGTGGAACCCTAAAAGGCCGTACGTTCTTCCTTGAGTCTCTCTTGGTATTTTAATTTTACACGCATGTGGTGGATTACCCTCGCCTTCAGTTCGCTACATAAAATGTAAATTCTGTGAGTTTTTTTAAAGAAATCACTCCACAGGGACTATGCTGTCTACAAGGGAGCGTCATTAACTTAATTACACTTCTTGTTTCCAGACCGACGACAATATCGTATCGATCACTCTTCTTAATTCCCTCCTAACTGTGAACCATTTTTAACAAAGTGCTTTAAATAACATAATATTTTGATTAAAATCTTCAAAACTCATTAATATTTTTTTAACAAAGTCCTAAACAATCTGTGACTGCATCAATACGATGTTTGTGCAACCATACTTTGATATAAATGTTTTCGCAAAACGTAAGGGCGGTTAGTTACTATGTTTGTAAATTAGTATTTTAAAGTGCTCCAATTTATCGAGTTATAGGCAATTCTACGCAGAACCACTTCACTGGAATAGGGCCGTAGATGGCTGTTATCCGCCACGCAGGTCTTATGCGGGTTAGTGTGTTAACGACTATCATCGTAAGATATCAGCCAAGACAAACGGCTTAACACATCTTTCGAGAGACTGAAGATTTTAACCACTCAATCGAAGAGCGACGTTTGCAATGGTTACCTAACTTGCAACCGAGCTACATGTAAATCAAGCGAGCCTATGAGCTAATAAATCAAATTGATCTAGATACGTAAATTTAAACTTATACTATAGGATAACGTAGATCCGACTTCTATTTGCAGTATAGATTTATGTAAAGTAACGCCGTCAGGATATAAGAGCATTCAAGCAGCCTGCCAATCAACATTTGATATATATGTATAAACGAATGCGTAAAGCCTATTTCCGTACCATACCGCTGTGTACATATGCAAAGTGTTCAAAACATATGCAAGCACGTTTTTGTGTGAAAAATTTGAATTTTTTACTCTGTGCACACATTAGTTGAAGCGCAGCCGTTGAAGTTTTGCTAGAAAAAGTCTGAGTTATAAGTAATGTGCAGCGTTAATCAGCAGTTTTGTGGGGTTTTGGCATTAGAAAAGTTTTGGTCAACGCCAATAAATTTGTGCTTCGTAGTTTTATAAACCCTACTGGTGGAGAGTTGAGATTTTGTGAGTTGGACAGTGACGTATGGCACAAAGAGAAGCCAACTTAGTAGGTTCAATCCCCATCATCGAAATGAGTTTTAGATACTTTTTGGCATAAGTACAATTTTGCATAACACTCATGATTTACTGGTATTACTTCGTTTTAACGACTCCAAAAAAGGAGTTACATTTCGACCGTATATATGTTTTTTATGTTTGTTCGCGGCCATCTTCGTATATGAACCGATTGTGATGATTTTTTTTTGTTGAAAAGAGGATACTTCAGAAGTGGTCCCATAATAAGAGTTTGATGAAAAGAAATCGAGGGAATCAAAAATCGTAGGCGACTCAGTGCATCTAGTGCTTTATTATGGTAAACATATTTATTTTAAATTATTATTTTCAATTATTTTCAGAGATTATTTTCAAAATGGACCACTCAAAATTATAAAAAAAAAACTTTAGAAAATACTGACTTATACAAAAAAGAAAAGAATAAATTTTTAGCTAAGTACATTGATATGGTTAAGTCTTTCTTTAATAATTTTGTTGTCAGTGCCAAACAAATTCTTCAGCTTTATGATATAGTTAGGTACCTAAAAATAAATACTGATTACACAATTTTCGTCAGTTGTTAGAAAGATAGTTAATAGAAAGATATCTTTCTTTCTATTTAATCATTGTCATGTACCTAATTAAAATTACCTTTTTTGCTTTTTAGTGTGAAGTCGGCATTTTTCTGTTAAAACTTTTTCGGAGTTTTTATGGGTTGTACGTTTGGATATCCTCAACGGTCTTTATATATTGATTGGACTTTCGGTAGGCGTGTGAATTTCTCATTCATGAAAAGACACCAAAAAATACACCTCATCTAAATTTCAGAACAGATTCCATTCCTATATACAAATATATTTACCTGCAACATTATGTATGCATCTTTTTTCCGCTCCAATTATTTTAACACTTAGATGAACTGTGTGTTGGAAAATACACTTTTATGAATATTTTTCTTTTATGAAAGGCATATTATTTTATTGCTTCTTCATTACGACCGTCTACGCTTTTGAAACAGTTCCGTAAGCAGTTTATACGAGTATGGTTGAAAAAACAATTACACATATAACACATACAACAATTACAAAAAAACCGCTTGAAAGTTATATTATAATGTATTTGTCTGAATTAGTCAAGAAATTTTAGTGTAATAAAATTATACAATTAACACTAAAAGTTCTTAAGTTTAAGTTTTATTTTTAACTGTATAATGTACTAATATAATTGCTGGGAAATATTTTAATATTATCAGTAATTTTTCCAAAAAGTCTTATTGAAATGAGAGATCCATTTCTGAGTTTTTTCTCTATTGCTTGTAATTCTTCTCGCTAGTATACGCACAGAAAATTTTGCTCAATACAGCAAGTATTCAAGACCGTCACTTTTTGTAGTAGAAGAAAAGTTTGGGGATAGATATGTAGAGTTGTAGAGGTGACTGTGTTGCGTTTTTGGGACTATAGTAGATGAGAGAATAATAGGGATTGCCTTGACGGTGTCCATACGCCATTGTGATTTATGGTAAATTTTCAGATCGGTGCATTCGATATCGTTTCGCTAAGTGTTGTCACAAGATTATGAGTGTTAGGCACTGCATGAAGTTTTTAAATTTCAAAATAAATACTCACGTAAGTCTCGATTAGATCGCTGCGGTGCGGCACAAAGTAGTTATGGTCTTCCATGTCTCGGCGTTTCTTCACGCGTACAAAATGTTCGAGAGCGTTGAGGGAGCGGCGGGCACACGCCGCTGCAAGGAATTCTTCTACGCTCATGCCTTCACGTACACCCACCGTAGCCGTTGTGCCTTCTGGCAAAGATACTCGTACTGCCGCTCTCCATCTTCACGGGACATCTGTCAGTAGGGAATATACTTAGAGGATTGCAAATTATAGTTCTACATGGTGATAGCTTTTTACATTTCTGGTAAAACGACAAAATTGATGCTCCATTATAATAAAAGAGACTAGGCACTGGCCGCTATATGGATTTTGACCAAATAACTTACGTAACATACATAATTATCTATAATTAGAAAAATGAGCTCTATATTTTATATTTAAATATCTTTCTGTCCATTATAAATTTAAAGAAGTTTATCATTATTGCAAGTTGCTATCATAAATAGTCTTAGAGCGTCGGTGGCTCAGTGGTGTGAGCTGTCGCCTTTCTACCGGAAGGGCTGAGGTTCAAATCCCGACACGTACCAATGTATTTTCAAATTTTCGAAAATACATGTACGTTATCCGACGCTCTTACGGTGAAGGAAAAATCGTGAGGAAACCTTCTGCACGCCTGCGAAGAAATTCAAAGGTTGTGCGTGAAGTCGTCCAATCCGCACTGGGCCCGCGTGGACGACTAAGGCCTAATCACCCTACACGGGTAGGCTCGTGCCCCTCGGTGGGGACGTTTAATGAGCTGATGATGATGATCTTAAATAGTATTGTTTCAAAAGTAGCTGAAACCATGTTTTTGCACTTTTTTATCTACTAAATAGGTTTGCCTTCCTGAAAGAGAGAAAAACAAAACATGCGTCATCACGCCACTACGGCATTAATATTTAATTTGATTTTTATTGTATGTTAGCAGTTCGTATAAAATGACATCTTTAATTTATTTTGAGAAACTAAGAAGTGTACAAATTATAAGGCAGTGGCAGGTTTAACTCTTCTTACCAAATACTGGTGTAAAATTTTGGTGAAATATGCACTATGACTTTATTTAATAAACCGTTACAAAAATAAAGTATTTGTTGTGGTAAGCTCGATACTGAGGCATCTAGTTAGGTTCCACCGCAGTGCCAGACATTGTCCGGTGAAACAGGAGTGTTATGCACTTTTGTGTTTCGGTATGAGGGCACTATATATCCGGTAAAATTACCGGATAGAAGAGACTCAACATTCTGTTTTTCTAGTGTCAGGCGCAGTACGGATTGACGGAGAATAATAACTGTCTATCAGTTGTTGGTCTCCTTCAATGCCACTCTTTCATGGTCAGGCGTATCACTTACCAACAGGTGAGTATCTGGACCGTCCTGTGCATTATAACATAAAAACTACCCTTTGAAGAACCAATCGCCATTGTGTAGCTATGTTTGTTTTTGCGATACATATTTCAGATTTTACAGTTCGCTGATTTTTAAATTAATATTTTCATCGGATGCTTCAAAACCAATTTTATTAAATGTTAACACAACTTGACTTCACGCTACGTGGAATAGCGATATTGAATCGAACTGTATTGTCATGGTGGATCATTTAGAATATTGTTTGTGACCGATTCGCTTTGTAAGCGTTGCTATGAAGCCAACGTTAAGGGGGTTTAATTAAAATGATGGACGCCTATGCTCTGTAGCGTTGTTACCATTTGCAGAACGAAACAATTTTGTTGGATTTATAATTAAAATTTCCCGTGAACATCGCATTATGGGAAATTCATTGAGTCAATAAACATATTTAGCGTATGTTTTTGATATAAAATACCAGAGAAAGTAAAGGGATTAAGTATTATTTTTTATGAAAGGTCATGGTGTTGGCGGGGGTTCGACGAAAGTGACAGAGAAAATAAAAGGTATTCTGGTAAAGGATCCTGCTTGTCACAATAGACGACAATGCTTAGTTTCTTTGAGTGAAATACCAATTATATTCGGTGACTTTTGTTGATACTCGTATAGCAGGAAGGTAGTTTTTCAAATATTGCATACTTTGCCTTTTATGGTAAATTTATTTAATACAGCCTGGTAAGTAACGGCTGTCTTATTGAATAAACCATTTATAATATTTAAATTTAAACGTTCTTTCAATTAAATGTACAATAATATATTATAATAAGTTCTTGTTGAATTTTATCAATTATTTATTTATTATGATTAGTTGGTAAGTTGTAGCTTAAGATGACATCGTTTTCATTGAATAGGGTTGTATTATCTTTACATCCTAAATAAACAGCTCTATAGGGCAGTTTATTTTATCCCCTGCTACATAAAACATGTGTTATTTGCTCGATTTTCACATTTATTTCTTTATATTGACGACCCATCTGGTGTAATAGGTGAGACGTCGGCTATTACACCAAGGGTTTCGGGATCGAACCCCGGGCAGTTCAAACATTTGTGTGCATGAACATGTCTGTTTGTATTGTATTGGATGTTTTCTGTGTATAAAATATTTATAAGTGTTAACATCCGTTGTTTTGTATCCATATTACAGGCTAATGCTTAGTTTGGGGTTTAATGGCGCTGTGTCAATGTTTGAGGATATTTATTTATTTCTATTGCAGAAAATTTACTGAATAAAATAGTATTTATTAAATATAAAACAAAGGACCAATGTGTTTCGAGGAGTATCGATAGGTCCAACTGTATTCTGAACAAATTAAAATTGATGGTGACATTGTTTCGAGGATAGCACATCCAGTGTATGATTCGTGGATTATGGAATATTCCCTCCGTTTTTTTTTGAGTTATGACTTCAGCATATTTGGCAATCAAGCTTTGGGATTCTATTTATCAAAACATTTCGGTGTATGTTTTAATAAAAACGCTGCCTCTGAACTGTGGAAAGGAACAGTTTCATTAGACTAAACTTGGAATATGCTGACACTGAACCAGACATCAGTTAATATTGTTTAATCTAAGTTTAGTTCAGTGCAATAAACTAAGTATTGTATTTCGAGTTTACCGTCTTTATGTTAAATGCTGAACCTCCGCTCCATTCTCGGGGATTAAAGGGTGCCCGAGCAAGACTGTTAGCCGCTGGGGGTTTCACTGAGCGTACTATAATATTATTACTGTATTCAGCTAAGAATATAATTATATTTGATGTATCTGTGAGAACGCTCGGCGCAGATTTTGTTTTTATAGGTAATTTAACATAATCGGACTATATTGTTTTCAGATCTCACTGGGTGAATTCGCACAATAACAATTTATTCAAATCAAATGCAACAAATAAGAAGAATTCTAGGAACGAACTTTTGTATCGATATTGATTTTGGATGTTGACTTATTCAGCTCAGGGTATGCTGATTTTTTTACCGCTTATAAATATGTAAAGGAGGCTGCTCCTTTTGTTCTATTGTGTTACTTTTATAAATACAAACGCACTTCCAATCTTTCCTTTAATAAGAAAAATACTGTTTATACTGTCCTATATTATTAATAGTTGACTTGGTTTTAATATAAATTAATATAATTTCAGTTTTATATTTATTTAAGGTATTTTCAAAATTTGTAATTTCCATATAAAAAATTGTTACAATAGTTTTTCATTAAATCCCGTACAAAAAAAGGTTTGTAGTGACGGGATTTTGAAAATAACTTAAATGAAATTACATTAATTTATATAAAAAACCAGTTAACTATTAATAGTATAGGACAGTATAAACAGTTATATATATATATATATAAATCTCAGTTTATTCGACGTGGAGAACAAATAATTAAATAAGGACGTATGCAGTGTGAATACGACAGAATCACAGAAACGCGGCGCAAATGGGCAATTAATTTCTATATTAAACAATGAACTGCAGTAGGTAGGTGCGCAAAATCATTATGTCCACCAAATATACAAAAATGAATTTAATGGTAAATTATATCACAGGTCTGAGAAAATTTTTTTTGTCAGTAGCATGACATATTTTTATTGAATAGAATATTTTAAAATGCGCTGATTTCAAAAGTGAGTACTTTACTCATTTATTCAAAATAAGTATATTTAAAAAATAAAAATATATTATTTTGATACATATACTTATTTATGTTCTTTATGAAACCTCCTCTTTTCCGTGATACTTTGACGAGTCCCTATATTTTGATCTTCAGTTTCTCGCTTAAGCAGCCAACAGTAGTCAGCAAGCAAAGTGACATCCCATTGCCCTTGGTACATCTATATCTCAATATTACGGACATCCTGGTGAAATTGCTCCCCCTGCTCTTCACTGTAAGCTCCCAGGTTTTCAGGAAAATAATCTATGTGAGAGTGTAAAAAATAGACCTTCAAACTTATCTTGCAGGCTTGAGCTGCGTATGCTGCTAGCATCCGTTGCACAATGGTTTTAAAGTTAGGATCCTTATTATTTCTCAAGAACTTTCGAACTACGTCCTTGAAAAATACAAAAGCTTCTTTTTCCTTCTCATTTATACTTTCTACTAATGAAGGGTCCGTTAAAAGTTTTCTTATGTCGGGGCCGGTGAAAATTCCCTCTTTCAACTCTGCTTCTGACACCTTCGGGAATTTTGTACATAAATATTTGAAACAGTCTCCATCCTTTTGCAGTGATTTTACAATTTGTTTCATCAACCCCAATTTGATATGGAAAAGGGCAACAAACTCTTCCTGGTGTAGGTACCAAGGTAGTGTTTATTCTTTTTCTCTCAAAATTTTAATGTTTCTCGGATGGCCAATGACTTTTTTCCAATTCTCCGAAACTGAATAAATCAAGTTGTAACGATATCCAATGTAAAGGAGTGCTTGCATTCAGTATATACTTACATGGTGACACATCATGAGAACACAAAGGTGAACAAAAAATGACAAAGATCCCTATGACAAAAGTGCATAACTAAATTTATCATACATCAAACCACGCCGTATACTAATTACTGCAAAAAAAAGATTGTTTTTGTATCATCGTATAATTAAAATCACAGTCAAGAATATATCATAATTTGCTGTCTCAAAGTGTAACCATTGAAACCAAAAGCTACTGTTTTATTTCTTGAAGCTTAGCTGGAACATTAAAGCCGTAATGACTCGCAATAGGTGGCGTCCTCCAACAATTAATAGATTAATAGCGCTTTCTCGTGACACCAGGGCCTTTGTCTTGGAATAAAACGACCGTGACAAACCACTTTGGTCTTCCAAATACGTTTTTACAACCGGTGATATTTGAATTTGTAATCAAGAGTAGTAATTTCTATAATGTTTATACATTTATTTGTTAAATGATGGCGCATTTACTATGTTCGCAATACTTAAAGTACCAATTGTTACTTTAAAACAGTATTGCAATTGACTTGCATTGTATTAAAACTAATTCATTAAAAATTATTAATACATACATTTGTGTGGTTTGTTAATGAGATTAAATATAAGAAGGAGATTAATTGTATGTTAAAACTTGTATGTTTAAATACTTATGACACCACTAAATGTAATGTATGTTACAAAACATAATGCCCAGGGATGTCATTTTGTAAAACATGTGAATGAATCAAATGTACTCCTCTTCATTTTAATGGCTTATTTGAGTGTCTGATCCAAAAGTGATTCCTCAATTTAGGCCGTAATTGCTATTCAAAATCCTTAGGATATCAGTATCGAAATTTAAATTCCCTAATTTTACAGTTGGTTTATCAAGACACAGTATGCATGTGGATACTTTTAATATTTAAGTAATCCATCTTTTTTATAATCAATAAAAGTTTATAGCTCAAAAATCTAACGTTTTTGCTTGAAATAAATTAAGTTTAGCTTTTCAAAATAAAGTCATAGTCAAAATCCATTTAATTCAAATTAGGCTTACAAAAACATTTACGAACGGAAAGAAAACATTTAAAATACCAAAGTAAAGCACAGAAATGAATTTTGATACTTAAAAAAACGCTTTCAAAGGTGCTGTTGGTAAAATGACCCATGGGGTAAAACTACATTTGAATGATACTGAATATTATTGTAGTTATAATAATGCTCAAACGTCACAGTCCAATGGGTACCAGGGCAGTTCCGGACTATCGAATTTGTCGGATTATAGAGTCAGCCTCAGACACCCTACAGTCCGATTTTTTAACAAAAGAGTACTTTAATCCGATAAATGACAGATACTTTGTTAAGATTCTTTGTAGTTATTAAATATAATTATATACTCTGTATAGTCCAAATCATGATTCATTATGTATGTGAAATTTAGTACATAAAGAACACATTAAAAATGTTAAGTTTTGGGTTTGAGTTTGTGTCGACATTACTAGGTACCTACGTAAGTCGTACATGTATGTATATAAGTGTCAAACACAAAGTGATAGGCGTACAATTTGTTACGTGTTCAATCATGCATTAGCGAATAATAAAATAACATTAATTGTGCTGTGCTCTACAGGGTCCATATTGATACTAATGTTTGTTATAATTATACCAACCTATAAGCATATGGAAAAGCAATAAAGAATTGAATTGAATTGAATATTATCCAAAAAATATTTAAAAAATAATAATAGTCCGTTGGATTATAAGTTGTGCTGGATGTACAGGGTTCGAATTACGGGGGGCCCACTGTACATGGAAAGCTTGCCATGTCAGCTTACTTGCAGGTCTTGACTTTAGAACGCAACCCAAATCAGATTGGATGGGCTACGACTGGACGTGACGTGCGTTCTCAATCACGAATTGATAATACCAATTTTATTTTCGTGCAGGCGTTCGTTGCATCCATCCAAACAAACGGGCTTCGTATGTACCCCTCGAATTGCATATATCGAAATACACCAAAATTCGTTTCCAATCAACAACAATCACAATCACAATATAGGGAATATATGGCATACAGCAGTAGCTTCACATTTTATGTCACGACATCCAATAAGTTCGAAGTTATAATAATCAAAGTTATATAAAAAAGTCTAGTGACAAAGTCAAAAGATTCAGCATTGACCCAACCAAATTTCAGGCAAGTCTGGATACTAGGTTCTAGTAGAACCTGTTTAAGATTTCCTATTTCCTAAAAGGGAACTGGCGCAATGGTATTTGGTAAATGTAAATGTATTTGCATAGAATTTCATTTTCATATCTGTAGTAGCTGGAATATATTTACTTTAGGATGGTACGAAATGTTGTGCCGCTATTTGAATTTTCTATCTACCTATACATTTATGCATAATGTGTTTTTTAAAAACAAATAACGATCCACGCGAAAATGTGGTTACCAAAATAATCGCCAACATCAAGCTTCTACTAATGTGATACCGTAAAGAATATTCGAGTTTTGAGTAAAATAAGGTAATAAATATTGTTTATCGCTTTGTGTTGAGACCATAGGCTAGTTTCGTTTGCGATAAAAGATATAAATATTTTAATAGAAGTGTACGTACAACGAAAATAACAAAAACTATGTTTTCGTTTTGTAATTAAACATCATACCTGCATAGAGCGTCTGCTAGATCCAGAGTTAGACCGAGAGAGGTTCGGTGCGCGACGCTTGGTAGCTCCTCTTCCAGCTAGCAGGTTGTTCAGCAGTGATGGGGAACGGGCACAGATGAAAGCATGGAACGACGACACGGTAAATACTCCGAGCTTGTTTAGCGTTGTCTTGGTGCCGCGGGACACGTGCGTCAGCAGTGACTATTAAATGAAGACAAAATAATGTTTTTAAGCAAGCGTTTATCAATATACAACCACACAAAGTGGCACGAGCCTACCTATAAAGGGTGTACAGGCCTTTCGTCCACGCGAGGGCCTAGTGGCCATGGGCACAACCTTTGCGATATTCAAAGCCGTGCGCAGATTTCCTTACGATGTTAAACTTCACTGTAAGAGCGGCGTTGAATAAACGTAGATAAATTTCGAAAATTCGAAAAGACATTAGTACGTGGCTGAATTTGAACCTGTACCCTCCAGATCGGAAGGAAAACAGTCCACACCAAAGAGCCACCAACACTGTCAAGAGAGAACCCTAACCCTAGTGTAAGTCATGTGGTGATAGCAGCTTAGATTATAATTATCACCACTCCTTACTTTTCGCAGTTACCGTAAGTGGCGTTTAGGAATACATTCACCAAATAAAAAGTAGAAGTACATGAGCGATGATTTAACCTAACCTTTTGAGATACTGAAAAATCCAAACCGCTGCCTCAATGTTGAGATTATGGAAAAAATCATCATATTAATTAAAAGGTTCTAAATCCAGCTGTAGTCTGTGATGGGGTAAAATAAATAAAAAACATACCTAAATTACTTCAATCATCATCATCATAAGCCTTTTAACGTCGAAGGGCATAGACATTCCTGCACAGCAAGCTATAGGGAAATTATGCCGATTTGTTCGGATTTAAATCAAGATCTCTTGACATCAACACCAATAATTATTTAACCATTCCTATTTACCTAGCTAAACACTTATATTGTTTGCTTTTTAGTTGACTGTTTGAAGCCGGTATTTTTTGTAATTTTTTGATTATTTTTTAGTGATTCTTTATCAAAAATAATCACTTTAATAAATATACAATATGAAGTGCTCTGAGTCGCCTACGATATTTAAAATATCACCTTGTATTCTCTGGTCTGCCATAATACACTGACTACTTGTCATGGGACCACTTCTGCAGCATACTCATTCTAACAAATAAACAATCATCAAAATCGGTTCATATACGACAAAGATACCCACGAGGAATCATAAAAAAACATATACGGTCAACTTGAGTATCCTCCATTATTGAAGTCTGTTAAAAAATAATAAACGATTAGGGATTAAAATTTTCATATGAGTATTGTTAGTCTGGGTGTGAATCTTCTTATGAGTTCTACGGTTATCGATAAATAACTATACGTGGTTTCCGTCGTTAATTTATCAGTACATGTATTTATTATCACGTCAAAAAATTTCAAACCTTATTGTGTTCAAATCCCTCGCATCTTACTTTTATTTTGTCTAGACAGCTTTTTTGCCAGTTTTTTTCTTGGAACGGAACGTACCTGGATTAAAATGAGCTCATTTATTTCTTTACTTAAACGCGGAAATACGCAAGAACTACGATTCCGATTTTAAAATTCTTTTAGTATTAAAAGGCCGAAGAAAGTAACTGGTTATACATATATGATATCATCACACATTTTAATTTAAATTTTGTAAATAAACTCAAAGTAATTACTTACTATATAAATTTATACATTAAAAATTGTTAATCACAATACACATGAGTGTATCTTTCTTTCTGAATCTCGACCTAAGAACTATGTACTGTGTGTGTAACCAGAATACCATTTCTTCTGAGAGCTCGTTAGCCCGCTATAGAACATGATGTGATTGAGAACCACCATAAATTATTATCATCCCTTTTTGGACCATGCTATCTTGCGATAAATTTAATGTTAAATGAGAATCGCATTATTTTTTCATTTTGGAATTGTATACATAAAATATTTTGACAAGTGTATGTTTACTAGGATCAGTCATTCCCTGGCACGTAAATTTATTTGTAAGAGAATTGCTTACTGGAGCATGCAGCTGCAATTTGCGAAATTATATTAAATCGTAGAAACAGGTTTTCGCAAGAACTTTTAACTTAAGTGTTTGCAAGCTCGATAAAATATAATTATCGTTTTAACTACTTTCCGAAGCATCTGATCAGTGAAACGGTGGCGTAATGACACGACGAGATAAAGTAGATCGGACTTTATAATAAATAATATGGCTGCCCTATTCATAATGTTCCTGGACGATTTCATTGCATATTTGCAAACGCAAGCATTTGTGATTTAAAATGTACACGTATTACTAAATTTTGTTCACGTTCTAATATTATGGTGTACACACATTCTTATACAATAATTAAGAATTTAAGCAAATTGTGTTTTCCTTTTTTCACAACTAAACGTCAAAGATTGCCACATCGCAAGATATCGTATATCTTTTGGGGTCTTTTTTTGCTTGAATTCTTGATTATTTTCGTGCCAGAAAACAACCCGTGAAATAGAACTGTTGTCTCAAGTGACGGGTGCAGATCAATGTTGGCTGAATAATAATGACTACCTATTAATTTCTTTCAACATTGCTTCTGTCATGGTCAGGCGCATCACTTACCACCAGGTGAGCGCACTGACCGTACCGTTTACTTATAACATAAAAGAATAATTAATAATAGGCAAATAACAGGTAAGTAATCATACAAGATAAAAAGGCATGTGTATGCCCTAATAAATTTAAGTTGCCCTAATAACCCTAAATTGTATTTTATGTTCAGTCTTAATTTTTCATTGTATAAAAAAAAGATGACTTAACTACACAATTTATCATTCAAGAATGTTGGAACGATTTCGTAATTGTAGAAGAGATACCCAGAACCAGAAGACGGGCATAGGATACTTTTCATCTTTTTCACGTGAGATATGACATATGCTATGCTTTAACGCGAATAAAAGCGAACAAAGTCAACCCGGGTCATCTAGTGAACAAGAAAAAATTTTCAGTAAGATTGTACTAATGTTATTTCATTATAATATATATCAAGCATTGTACACAACTCATTAGCATATTGGAAGTTATTATGTTCAACCATCGTTCTAAATCATTAATTCATTACGCAGTTTAATATATTAAATGCAACTTTTAAGTTATAATTTGATAACACTGTATCGTATATAAGCACCCTTATGTTATCCTTTAAATTTGATAATGATGTTGAATTTAACCAGTTTGGCACCTATTTTCCTAATGTTCCTTCAAAGTTAAAGAGCCGATAGATCAATCACCATTATTCAAAGCCGATAATTAAAATTAGTCTTAGTTTAATAATTTAAAGTGGGTCCTTTTAGCTACAGTTATTTGAATACATAATGGAGTTTGTAAACTGTTGGAATCTATTATATAATACGGATAATACTTATTAATTTAAAAATAAAGTAATTCTACCTTTCAGTGATTACGCTAATTATTTCACTTTATAAAGTTTGAATATAGTCAGCGTAGGATTAACAGAAATTATATTTGCTTGAGTATTGTTTTAGCAGTTTTTATTAACTCTTATTATAAGCTACATAAATATGTGATGAATTGATGATGCAGAAACTTTTCAAATCACAATGCATTGTGTGCTCAGCCAAGTTTCCGCGTCTCATCTATGTCGTTAAAATAGCAGCATTTATTTTTAACGATATTATTTTGTTACCTTTTTATAAAATTACGTGAAAGGATATTGAAATATCCGTTAATCAAACATATTTCCACGTAAAATCGTAGACAATTTCATTATTTGTGTTGGAAGTCATCTATGACGCGATGTGACATGGGTGCGTGACGTTACAGATTTCACCCTTACTCTATAGCGGAAAGGTCAGCGGAACTGTCCATTTAATACCGGCACCGCAAATTTCCTTCTCTGGTATGATGAAATCATTCAGAAATTGACACACGCCTCCTCGCGTGATAAATTATATATTTTCACAATATCGGATGATGTTAATACAAAGACATACACGGCAACAATAATGGGTATGAATACAAAATGAAAATAGACACCGCGACAATTATTTCATAGATGTAATTTTATCCGTGTAATAATTAAGTCATCAAATAATAATGAGTTTTAGAACAAAAAGTCTGATTTATTATTCTCGTAATGATATTTTTACTGGGAGGAACTAGACTCCTCCGAGTATCTTCATCAAATAACACCAAATTATTCAAATGAGTTGATTTGATGGTGTTGGTAAAAAAATAACTAAAAATTAATTAACATAAAGAAAGACGAATAATATTTATTACATCTAAACATCGCTTACTTCGTATATTTAGGATAGAGATCATACGAGACATATGTACTCATTCTACTGTAAACCAGCGCCTTGACAATACTGTCTTGGCATTAGCTGAGTGGCCACTATTTTGGTAGCATTAAACACTTTTTTATTTTAAGGACTAATGTGTACTTCAATACACCAGTCATCATATCATATCATCAATACAACCATCATAGTTTTCACCAGATAATTTCTTTTTATTTATTTCTTTTATTTGACGTTGCAATTATCAGTGAGTCGTCCTATTTCATATTTTTTATATCTCCATAGTTATCCTGTGCGTCCCTGCAGTGGCACGTTAGGCTGATAATTATTTTACATTACACATAAATGTGTCGAATTTGGTAAGATTATTACTCTTCATTTTAATTAAGTAATTGTCCAAGTAGAGTTATGTAATTGTTGACTTAATTTGTTCAATGCATACATTTCTGACTCATTTGGTCTTTTATTTGGCCACTCACTAGCTAATCTGAATAGGTATAAAGAAAACCATTCAAATATTTGTACAATTCGATATAACGAATAAATACTAAATCGTTTACATTTTGTGGAGTACTATTAAATCTGTAAATAAACAAGTATGATCCATACCTTCGGGTTCGGTAGCTCTCCACTCTGCAGACTGGCCATATAACACCGCAGACGGAACTGTTCGCAATGAAGTCGCTCTAGATTCTCCTCCCATTGTAGCATTTGTACTGCCAGTTGTGCACGAGTTTCGGGATCTGACACCACAGATTGTTGCAAATCTGCCATGTGCTTTAGCTTGTGATCCTGCAGAACCAAGTTGAAGTTAAAATATTTCCACATAATATGTTAGAAGTCTTAGGTGTCTAAAGTGCGAGATTATACAGAAGGCTTTTTCATGCAATAGGGGCTAACAAGCTGGTAGTGGTGGTAATTGATATCGTTGCTCTTGTATATTCACAATACCAAAGGGCTTACAATGCTTGTCGGCTTTTAAGCATATTGCTGAGTGTGCTGTTACATCGCAACACTTTGTCACTGTTGTAATGTTTGTGTTCTGACTCCGCTAAAACTTTGATCAGCGGGCGTTACGCGTGTAACTTGTTTTGAATATTCCCGTTACTCGTACACAGGAACGGAAGGTGATGGCCGCCATGAATATTAATACGCGCTTACCCACCTGGCTGAGATAACTATCGCGCGTGATAAACTAGATTGTTTTAAACTACAACCGTGTGTTTCCTCCTTAATTACAAACTCTGACTTTTCCAGTAAATTTAAATACCGTTGTTCACTTTGTTCTCAACTTTAATATATAATAATCAACGTTTAATGTTACATAGCAGCTTATTGGTCTCCCTTATTTACTTGGCGTAGTTAGCGTGTCGACGAGGCATGTATTCGCATGCGGTGAATGGTAGTAGGTATGAGCGGCCACAAAGGCTTTGATGCGTGCTGCGGTCACCCGGTGCGGGTCAGAAATTGGCGCGATTTACAAGAGGAACGCTATCGACCGCACGACGCCTGTTCCGAATCATGTTGTCTATTTATATGGTTTCAAATGTATTTTAGAATTCCAGTTACATAACTGCATTTAATGGGCCTTACATGATTTGTTTAGTTAATATAGTAATATATTTTTAAGTACATTTAGAGGTTACATCTTTCACTTTACTGATTGGTTCAATTTACCGTTTGTTTGCCAGTTGTAACCTAGTAGCCTTTAACCGAGGCTTCTCTAGTGTTATATTCCACGTAACATACATGTATGCTTTCGTTTATTATAAAGAGCAAGACAAAACCTAGTGGATACTGTAAAAACTTTTAACCCTGAAATAACCAATTAGCAACCACAATTTTTACGGGCAGATTAGAACGCAATAGGAAATATGCGTACTCTAGTCGCGGGTGGCGTAAAAGAGGGTTAGGGACAAAACATTCGGGCTTAGAGTATATAAACTTTGATACTCTAAGCATTCGGGTATATAGGAGTTAGCAATGGTCGATGCTTTAACTTGCACAATTAAAGTCATACTCCCTTTAGACTATACGCCTGTGCGAAACGTGTTGCTTGTGAAACTTTCACACATTGTTTATTTGGCATCACAGTCATACATCATCATCACAATATATAATGTTGTCCAGTGTAGTTTATGATTATTGATTGAACTAAGAACGCTCTAGTACGATTAGTACAAAGCGTTCTTAGTTTAATAATATCATTACAGCTATTGAATTATTTCACAGATGTAATATGGGTTTCATTATTGTAATAATTTTATAAAATAAGTTTATTATTTTCTTGAAAAATGCACAAAAGTATATTAATCGAATTTCCCTATGAATGGAGTTCATAGGTCTTAACTAATCTAGTTAATGAATAATGTGTATATAAACTAATCAGATACATGAAAACATAAACACATTGTATACACATTACGAGTGTTTTAATTACATTATTAGTAATAATTGGGAAAATAATTATTTACTTTGTTTTCACAAAAGCTCGCTGTGCCCAAAAAATAATATTTACCTTTGTGTATTAATACACAAAAGTAAATGTTAATTAATAATCAGTAGCATCCTAATTAAAATATGGGAGTCTACTTCCCATATAACATATTTTACTTTTAATACTAGCTGTGCCCCGCGGTGTTACCAGCGGTATAAAATAGACAGAAGACAGCTAGTACCGTTAATATATTCCTATGCAAGAAAAAAATGGTTGTTTCAATATTACAAACAGACACTCAAATAAGCTAAAATCGATGAATTTGAAAACAGACATACACATAAGCCACACACACAATTTAGGCCAAAGATAAGTGAATAACTGTTAAAGACAAATTAAAGTTCTATTCTCGTATAGTAATATCCACCTACTGTAAAAGCTTTAATGTGTTTAGTGTACAAAGAATCTAGGATATTTGGTGCAGTAGGAAAACCCTATGCCATTGCAACAATTCGGTCGTTAGTATTCGTATTGAAAACTATGTGACGGTATAACAAAGTACGCAGCTTTAATTACTGAACATTTATCTCTTATCTGTTGGCGCATTCACTGCAATGCGTTTTAGAAAACGGTGTGTTGACACGATTGTTATTTACGATTCCGTGCACGATCCATTGTTGGTTGATGCAGTATTAAAAATAGATAGCTATTCCCGCATTATCTGTTGGATTTGTTCACCGATACGAATAGCCGATCTAATCTCGAGAGTTGCATAAGCATTTGCGTTGCGCCACATAGGATCATGCAAATTTGTTTCCGTCCTGTTTTTGATGAAACAAAACCTTATTCCGCCGCCGAACTTGCAAATTTTATTAAAATGAACGTGGGTGCGACAGCAATTTTAGCGCGGGAGGGGTCGAAAGAAGTTTTCGGCCGTAAACATATTCACGACGAGCTTGGTACAAGCAATAAATTTATCTGCATAAATGGGGAATGCTTTTCGCTTCGCTACGTTGTACTCGAAGGTTTATAACGTAAAATGAAGATCGGGGCTACTGTTCAAAACTGACCCTTGCCACGTGGGGCAGAGTTGAAGTTTGCGAGAAGATAGCTTTGCAAAGGTAGTTAGAGATTCGTGCCAGTCAAACAATGCATTTGTTAGTTCAGACCGATGCGCGATGCGCAGCAGTTAGGGTAGAGCAGTGTATAACCTTAGTGAGTATTCTTGTTGCAGCACATTTTCATTCCTAGCATTATTGACGTAAGCGAACATTGTTTGTGACGATCTCAAGGAGAAACTACGTAATTGTTTATGTGCGAGGAAAGCTGCTAATGAGACAGGGCGCAACTATTAACAGAGTGAAGAACTAACGTAATAGTTATGGGGTAGTATATAAACCTATAGTATGACGTGAACGAAGCTGAGAAAATGAGAGCGAGTTCAAGAGTAATGCTACACATATAATGTACTTGATAAGTTATGTCAGAATATTGTTGACTAAATTTTCGATATTTTATATATACATAATACGAGTACCAATAAAAATGTTTATTATCCCAATAATGTAAATAAAATCAATAGGCATGATGTCTGGGTCCTGAAATCGTAAGAACTATTTCATATTATTACAAATCTGGGTTATATATAACGATGTGCTTACTGTCAGCTCGAAAACTCATGTTTTATGAATTTTATTAGTTTTCAAAGTTAGATGGGCAAGTCCATTTTTAAAGTACACTAATTGTCAAAAATTTGTTAACAAAAAGATAACACATACAATTTACAGCGACTTTTGCTATGAAACCGTTTTATTAAACGCAACATTTAATATAGTTGTAGTACAAAATTCACAAACTATGCGTACGACGTCATAACTAGGTAGCCATTTGGGTGAAGCGTTTTTGGGAAAGTCCATTACTGTGATTTTAGAATTGGAAAATCTCTGTGAGTTTTGATGTTAACGAGTATTTTTTACCAATGTTTCTATTATTATGCGGTCCATCGATATAATAGCAGAAAATAATATTGCCATCATCCCTATTCTAGTTGATAAAACACTGGTTTAAGAGAAATTCTTGTCCAATATAGCTTAAAATACATTAAAGCGTTTTCCGGCGATCCGTCTGTCTAACTGGTGGACATCCTACACTGCACTTTCCGGTATGTTTTCTCCACTCAAGAACTTTTCTGCCCTAACATTCGTACAGAGTACTGTCATTGATAGAATACAATTCAAATTAAAGACTTACAGATTCAATGGCTTTCTCGAGGCGGTATATTTCTTCCTGCAGAAGATGTAGAGTCCCAGTTTTTCCGCGGTGACGCGCGAATGCCGCAGCGCAGGCACTATGTATACTGTTCACCCAATTCTCCAGTTCCACCTAGGACAAATATGCCAGTCTATGTAAATAGCACGACTTTATTTCGCTGTAAATTATTCATCTTGTTAAGTAACACTGCAATAAGGGACATTCGATAGCCGCTTCAATTAAAACAAGTAATTTGAAATTCAATCGACGACATTCGCATTGTTTTTTTTAAGTCCGTTAAAGAAAAACTGGATTAGATTGGCTGTAATGCAAGCCTTGGCTGTGATGGCAATTTCACTTGTAGTTATATTTGGTCTGCTTAAGGGTTACATTGCAATGCGTTACGCGTTAAATGAACAAATTAAATAATATTTGATTATTTATCTATCGATATTAAATTGGTTGCGGCGACATGTATATTTCAAGCCCTATATATTATTATACACACACATATAAATAAGATTGATACATATCTACTAAAATATAATACATAATATTACTAATACTTACTGATCATTTATGCCCAGAATTATAGTTTCTTGTTAGCAATTACTTACTTAATATACAACAACTTATTCGTTAATTGGCATTAACGAGCTAACGCTAGCCTTCTTCTTTCAGAGCCTTACTTGAATAGGCACACATTTGACCGCTATCTAATTGTATGTATAATATTATAGAAAGACTGATGAGAACTAACACCAAATATTAATTACTATTATAAAGAGTGGCAGTAAAATGTATGCTACACTACGAATTTAAGTGGTAAGGTTAAAGTCTTGTTCTTTGGAAGTTTAATAGCGCTTTTTAAATCGATAGGATAATTAAATAGTTCCTAATTATCAATACAGAGGGCAAATTCATATTTTTTATCACTAATAGATGTCACTACAAATATTTAATATGAATAACTCCCCAATAAAACATTTTTGATTTATTGACAGTTTCATTTTTAATATTTATATTTATAAAGAGTATAAAGAACATGAATAAAAAAAAATAGTTATATCATATATAAGTTATTAAGTTTTAAGTAGTTACTTAAGTATTACTCATGTCAGTGGAAGTAGTAGTAGTCAGCAGTAGTAGTAGTTACTCAAGTCAGCGAATGTCATTTATATATTATGAAATTTATCAGCTCAGACCAAAATACCTAGCACAGGCTGTAGTTGTATCTCTATCTTACTATCAAATATCTAGCCATTAAAAACCGCACTAAAAAAATTCAGCATTTTATTTGGCAAATAGATTTCGAATTGCCCGTGTTGTTATAGAGTGGTAGTTGACGAGAACAGTTTAAAAAAATAGAAACCAATAGCTGGCAAACTGCATATTTATAAAATGGCGTTTCCCCTATCACACCGATGGAATTCATGCACGCTAAATCCTATTTTAAATCTAGAACTAACCTGACAAGGGGCTTGAAACAAATACGCATCCCCGAAAGCGGTGCTCAAGCAGAAAATGAAATCGCGTTTAGGATGCTCTGGTATGGGCTGCATGATGGCTCCGTCGACGATGATGAGGTGCTTGGGGGCGGCCTCCACGGAGCGACCCTCACGAGAGTCGCACGGATAGAACAGTAGCGTAGTGCCCTTCAGGCACACCAGTAGCCTTTCCAGCCACGTTTACGAGCCAGCTCAATTTGATGCTTCTTGCGCAGCAACCATTCTTTACGCTCAAAAATCTGTTTGAACAAAAGTGACTAATTTAATATGATAAAGAGTTTGACGCATAGAATAGAGGCAATATTCTCAGTTCTGTGTTTGAGTAGTTGTTTTATAAGTTCGGAGTCATGAATTCTATTTCTCAATCAAGAAGACAAATGTTTTTGAAAAAAAAATTGTGCATTATATCTGAGTATGTTAATGTGTTTGTTTTATATGATAATATATTTTAATTTAACTACAATTCTATTTACACGATACTACATCTTTTACAAACTTAGATAAACAAGAATTGTTGATCTAAGTTTACAAGACATATTACGATATTGGTTAATATTCGTCCATTGATCAGCAATAGTCTTAATTGTCTAGGTTTCTTGGCCTTGCTATATGTTGCCAGGGTCTGTTTTTATCGCATTCTCAACGGGAATATTGTAATGAACTGTTCAATTATAATATCTGCCATGAGATTCCATTATGGTTATATATTTATGATCTACTAGCAGCGGTACTTCCTGATAGATTTGACATAAGAACCTTTTAGAAAAAGGGAAACTGGTGGCACTTTTATCATTAAAAACCAACACAAACAAAAATATGCCTAGCAGAATGCTCGTTAGGTTTTGTCTGTGCTTTGGATATTTTTTTTTCTGTATAAAATACATATGCTTATAATGATAACAGGTAAATAAAAATGGAAGATACCTATTCACAGAACTTAATAAACCGATTTTTATGTTATACTGTAATAAAAACCAAATGGTTTTGAAAGAGTATGCGAACTTAAGCTGTTACAGGATAGTTTTATGTTTAATAGCCCGTTAATGGCTTTACTAATTTTATAACCACACGAAGGTATAAATTAATCAAACACCCAGATACAAATGACGATTCTTGAAATTACGATTTTTATTCAGTATTTAACATATTTTACAATATTTTAATATCATCATAAATATTTAAAGTCAAAAGATCAACTCGTTAATTTTCCCTTGGCCTGGTCCTTCAAGAAGTTTGTGTTTCTGAGATAAAATAAATTATTTGATTTCTCAAGAATGCCGAAGTAAACAGCGTACATAATGGTCATGTCGATTTTCTTGTCGACGTCACTTTGTCTGCAAGGAAGTACGAAGTGTTTCTTTATGAGAGAACGTATTTTGTGGATGGGCACTCCACGCATCCTCTTCCCGAGAATTTCCATTGCCCAGATAATAACGTTTACTGGAGTGGGTGTACGCTTTTGGCATTTATCTTTAGACACCTTGAAGTCGGTTTTTACTTGAAATACAGTGGAAATTGACGATTCACTTCCAGACATTGTAAATGCATGCACATTATATTTTAAGGCATTGGAAGCTTCAGATAGTTTACAAAATTAATTGTATTTGTTAAAACATTTTCCTATTGATGACATTTCCTTTTGACAATATTCTTACTAACGTCATTACTTACTTATTTTAGCATAAAAAACATGAAGGAGTTTTATTTGTACATCTTTATTTGTTGTTCAGAAGCGTACATCTAAAACCGCAGCCTTTCTTTGTCTTATAAGTTATAACAAATAAAAATACAAATCTTTGCAGTACTTCTTTCTTCTATAATTATCTTATACTAGCTTTTGCGTGCGACTTCGTCCGCGTGGAATAGTTACTTTGGCCTAACGCTCTCTTTAACCAGCTACTTCGTTTATATAGGTGAGTTAAAATTGCGATGTCTCATAAGATTTTTATTTAAGTTGAATCATGTAAAGGGCAATTTTGTTTAAAATGAAATACTTACTTATGATAAATAAAGTATTTATTTGGATATAATATCATATTTATGAAAACACCTTCTCAAATGATACATTGTTTTAGATTTTTTTTTTGCTTAAAGAATGTTATAGGGAGCTATCCTCAAAAGATAGATATATGCTGTCCCGGACTTTTAGTAGATCTTTAAAAGGGTAACAATACTCTAATACGTGTTTTTTGTGAAACTTTAACTGTTTACGCAGCATATGCAGCGTAAGCTCGAAGTATGAAAAATACCCCTTATTTTGAAACATTCATTGCTGCTCCGCTTCTATTGCTCGTAGCGTGATGATATATAGCCTATAGCCTCCCTTGATAAATAAACTATCTAAACTGAAATATTTTTCAAATTGAACCAGTATTTCCTGAGATTAGTTCAAAACACTCCTAATATTAGTATAGATAATAATTCTTTCGCAGCAGAACGTACTTCAAGAAACTACTAAATTTTACTTGAATTCAAAAATAAGTAATCACTTGTACTAATATTTATTGTTTCGTAATACATGTACTTATTTTTTTATATTGTATATAGGTATATACTATAAAATATTCATAGTTCATTTTTTTTTGCAAGCGCTCGTAGGCCATCCTAACTTTCCCTCATATATGCAACATATTAAGTAAACCTTACGATTATGGCCTAATAACTAAGAGCGTTGACCAGAATATAAAGAAAACAAGCTCTCAATACAATAATTTTCAGAAAACGCTCGACACAGCAGAACCGCTGCCAAATCTACAACGTATAAATCGTATTATTTTATTGATCGCATAATTTAATATTGGCTTGCAGGGTTATATTGGACGGGCAGCCTTAACCTCTTTCCTGAAGTTGAACCCAACTCAAAATTGAAATCTAGTCTCTATTCAATTAGGTCCTTAAAGAAAACTTATAATGTCAAATAAAGCTACCACTAGGTCGGACCGGAGTTTTCTACGATGAAGAAGAATCCAGCAAGAAACAGGAATTATATTAAAAAAAATGTATTGTGCAGAATAATATTGTTTCTAATCAAAATAATTATGAAATACATCAGATTCATAATATTAATCATACTAAATAATTATTATTATGCAAAAAAAATTATATAAAAAGATCAAAACAAATTACGATGCAGGCGTGCGAGTTCTTATTATTAAAGTTAATATTTTTTACATTCACACAGCGCCATCTAGTTCCAAACTAAACATATAATATGTAATAACTAAGCCTGTAATGGAAACTAAACAATGTATAAACATACTTATATACTTTTTTTTTGTAAATATTATACATAGAAAACGCCAAACCACTACAAACAGACATGTTCATAGCACACAAATGTTTGTATTGCCCGGTAATCGAACCCGGAACTCTTGGTGTAATAGCCTTGTCTCAACCATTACATCAGATGGGTCGTCATTAAGCTATACAGATTGACCCAGTATGGTTAATATATGCGTCGAAAACTTCTGCCTTCATCTTTGACCAGGGCAAGTTGCCTCATAATCCTTGACCTAACGTCCCACTGCACGGTCGTCCACTAGTTAAATGCCGTTAACTGACGAGCACGATTTCCGGTATAAACTGAAAAAAAATGTTAAACTGAAACAACATCGATAAGGCATCTCTAATATGCTATTTATCACCATTAATATATTACAGAGATTTTGAATTTTAAGTACAATTTAATTACTTATCAGCCGAAATAAAAATTGTTCTCATCATCATGCCAGAGGGAATCAGCCTTCCCGCACAGCACAGCCAGCTCAGCCCAATGCGAATTGGTTGTTATAAAAGTTGCACATAGCCACCCCATATGACCTTTGCTTTGTAAGCTTAATTTGCAGACCTAGTTTGACTTCTAGAGTTGTTTGAGAGTAGAAGTTAAATTACAGATAGCTATGGTTCAGATTTTTAATCAAACTTTGCAATCTTATCTATGTAATAGGGTTCAGAGTAAACCGTGTATGCGGTCGTATGTCTAACAATAAGTATGTCGTACTGTACTGGCGTTTGGATAATGCATCTCATCTATGTGCAGGAACTTATTTGATATCGTGACTTCGGATATAACTTTTAACTTGGCAAATACCCTGCAAATTGAAGATCATGCTTCTGGGTAGCACACACACACACATAGGACGTCTTTAATATTAATAGTAATTTATGAAAACTGATATGACTTGATGTTCGGAGAAGATAATATTACTCGAACGGTCCACAGAGAAATCATTCTTCGGAAGGCACATTAGCAGTTGTCCCGACTACCTTAAGATGGTAGCCGTTAATCAAGGATGGTATTAACTACGCTGCAGAAAGTCTGAAAATGTGGTGGCGGAATGTGTCTCAACCCTTGTCTAAGCTTTTGTTAACTTAGGACGGTAGCAACAATTTCGCATTGAGCAAGCATGATTGAAAAATTAAGAAATGATTTAATCCGTAAGAGAACTAAAGTTACCGACATAGCCCGCCGGTGCTGATCCGGTTGTTGAAGTGGCAGTGGGCTGGTCACGTATGTCGCAGAACCGATGGTCGTTGGAGCAGACGGTTCTGGAGTGGAGATCGCGTTTGATAAGCGTAGCGTAGACGCCCTCGGCCCGATGGACCGACGACTTCGAAAGGTCGCTGGTGGAAGCTGGATGAGAAAGGCGGAGACCGGGATGTCTGGCGCAAAATGGGGGAGACCTATGTCCAGCAGTGGACTACAATAGGTTAAAGAGAAGCATGTGTTAAGCCCCATCTTCTCTATATATTTTTTATTAAAATTTAGAGCATTTGACTGCTATCTCCCAGATAAAGTAACGCCTAAGTTGTATCACGCAAACTCAATAAGTGTCTATTTACTCTTGCCTTGAAAACTCAAAATTTTATGTATTGGGAAGCACAGACGAAGTAAGGTCATTCCGCCTTGCAGTTCGGACTATAAAGGAAGGACCAAACTTTTTTGGTACGAATAGTTGGTATATCGACAACAAAGGGTGGAATGGAATGTTAGAACAGACATCAAATATACATTAGACTGACAAGCCGCCAAGTTTATAGGCAGTCCCAGTGTGTCGCAATTTCTTTTCGTTCTTACCTGTAGAAAAGTTATTATATTTCTTGGTAAATTTACTGATTCATTGCGATGGCATGTTACAATTGCACAATATGGCATTTGGAAAAAAACGGTAATTCTTCTCATACAATTCGTGCGTCTTGACTCGTACAGAGCGTAAACTGGTAGCCAGTGTATGCTCGTTGAGCTTAGCATTGTCCGCACTTTAAACGCGGCTTGCCCATCTCCTGTATTGGGAATCTGTGGTTAGAACTCCCATATTCTGCAAAGGCATTTGATTGATTGACTGAAATGTAAATAACTATTAACTTACACTGTTCTATTCCAGAAAGTAAATACCCGACAAACATTACTATTACTCGCAAAATTACAACCTACACCTAGATGTGTTTAAGTAAAGAGAAGCGATTAATCATAAAAAGAATAATGGCGCACATATAGATAATCATTTTAGCCCTTAATGCATAAATTAATCACTAATCTGAATAAGCGCGAGGAGTTGAGCTTGATTTATAAAAGTTAGAGAAAGGCTAAACTTACAGTTTGCCGAAAAGCTGATTGCTCTACTGAACAATGAATTACCATTTTGGCAAATAATTGTACCAGAATTAAGAAAATAATACATTGAATTTAGTAAGATCAATTTTATTTAACCATATTGTAAGTATGATTCTATAGTAATACCTATTAGTTTAAACTTCTTTGTTGTAATCTCTTTTTCTCTTTCTTTTAAATCGTTTCCCTTATATATTTAACTCCAAAAATTGAATTCTTTAAGCAGAAAAATAATATAAATATAATGAAAATCGAAATAAGTGTATACAACAAGATTGTACCTATACAGATTGATTAAAATTTAAAATATGATTTCATAAACCTTATTGAAAATAAGTTAATGAACTCTTTCGTATAATGGATTAACGTCAGTGAAAGACTTATTTTTAAAAGGATTTAATTTTTGGAAATACTTCACTAAGACGTTGATATTGGCATTGAGTAAGGTTTGCTGAACTTTAGCTTAGAACTTTATGAAAGCTTTAAGTGCCATCACCCTAGACTTCTCATACTTACCTGACTTTTACAACACGGTTGAATGGGTCATGGCTAAGATTTCCCTCCGGTCATTTGGGATTCATGGAAGAGAAATTGTAGCCTCAAGGAACATAAAGGACGCCGTAAGCTTTTTCCAACAGAAACTCGTTGACGGTATACGACATGGCCTTTATTTCCTTTTTTTCACTTACATTTATTTTAAATCTTCAGAGAGACAAGAATTTTGCTCAAGTTTTGTTTGCTATCTTACAAGCGTGAAATCGCAAACAAGGGTTACTAGAGGGTAGATACACGAAACATAATCTAAGCAGTGGATTATAAAGTGTTTTATACTCTTAGTGTTATTCGTTAGAAATCCAAATATTTAATAAGGTTTACGGTCTAACTTTTTACAACATCCAATTTTTATAGCGTTTGGCACAATTTATCGTATCCGTTCGAGACCTCACAAACCCTTTATAAAATAATGGAATGTGATGGTGGACTCTTATAATGTGATAAACAAGAAACCTTAGATGATCCACGAGAGGATATAATTTAATTGATGTATCCAGCTCCCTGCTGTTGTTCTTATTTTATAAGAAGGACTTATAATATGTCCGTTCATTGTTAATTAGCGTGTCCGTTTGGCTTATGCTTCATTATTCAATGTTTCGAAAAGATGAGAGAGAGAAGAAGAAGAAAGAGTCATCAAGGATAATGCATGTTTATTTAGAAATGTCTAAATTCAAATTATCATTTTGAGACATTATTAATTGTCTTTGTGCTGGGACTATAATGTGGTCTGTAGAAACATTTTTACATATCATAACAAGGAGCTCCTTACGGCATCTGTGAAAACAGTATTACAATAATATAAATTCCTTTATTCTGGTACAAAACGTATGATTAAAGTAATACTGTTATTTGAGTTGGCGGTAACCCCTTGAATATTGTACTCGGTGACATTGTATTGATCATATTATTATTGTGCTACTAATTTTTAATGCATATTACTTAAAAATAGGGGGCACTACTACAAACGATTAAATCCTGGGTTTTTTAGAAAATTATGGTCTAATTTAATTATCCGAGATTCTTCATGAATTTTGTTGATATCAATTCGTTTTCGGAAAATTGTCGATTTATTGTCGTTAAGAAGTCGTGAAAATATCACTTAATTTTTGTACTTTATGTAGATTTCGACATTTCAATAAACCTCTTAAATCTAAAATTTACGAAACCAGAGCGATGTATGTGTATGTATAACTTTGGCTGATAAAGGGCCCCTATCAAAATGAACAAAAAACATTTCCAATGATAAAATCCTTCACAAATACTGTCCAAGAGAAGCAATCAACGTCAAATGTATGCATTGTATCATGAAAGGTAATCAATAAATAATAAAAGCGAACTGCGTTTCTGAAATGGATGCTCTTTTATGGCATTTTCAGTTCGGGGCGAGTCTCGCTTATAGGTCCCACGTCGACAGATAAAAGCTATCAAGCCGAGCTGTCGACGTGGACTTAATCACATATCACGATCGCACAGTTGGGGTTTACAGTGCGTGCTCGTTGCCTTCGATGCACATTTTGCACGCGCAAAAATGTCATTTTGCACCTTGCTTTGTCTGAATTTACCGTGCGACTCAACGTTTGCACACTCGTTCGGCGGAAATTACAGTAGTGCACAGACTGAGAGGATTGCCAGTTGGAAACGACGATTCATAAAACTCTATTACACTGGATAAATTCGATGTGGTTGGCGATATACCTCCTTTCGAGTTTCTATTTTAAACCATTAATTGCTGGTACTTTGTATGGTACTTATTCAAGTTACGAGTAGAGTAGCACCTTCGAAACAATGATAAATGGATTTGGAAAGAAGGATAGTAACAAGAATGACAGTATATGACGGGATTGACAGGTAAAACAGTAAGTCTGACAGAATAATTATACAATGTACTTTTAAAAATATTTTTTTCTGTCAGAAAATATTTACAAAGGTATTGTTTGTCAAGAAAAAGTTACGCTGATGAAAAGAAATTTAAACCACTGATAAAAAGTTCCGCTTCTCACATTAAGTTAAATTCTTTCAGAATCATTTAAAGCCTGTAATATGGTTTAACCAAAGATAGTTGTCATATAGGTAATAATTATATCCCTGTAAAGAAAGGAAATAAAAAAAGGAAAGTGAATCGCTGTAAGTAGCAGCTGTTAGTGAGTATGACGTATGAGACCACCTGTGTTTCACTCAACTATTTTTGAACGGAACGACCTGTCTCATCTCAGGTGATTGATTAAGGGATATATAACATTATACAGTTACTCAAACCACTGCTGCAATTGTAGCCAGGTATTGCTTTATAAACATTGAAAATAGTAGCCGAAATAAAAAAATCCGTCTTTGCAATATAGAAAAAGTTATATTAAATTTTCAAATTCATTTATTTATTGTCATCATCAAATGGACCAATAAATTAATTCACATAATGCCATCTAGCCCTAAGTTAAGCGTGAAGCCTGTAGTAAAGGTACTAAACAACTGATAAACAGTATACTTATATACACATTTTTTTATGTACATACATATTATACATAGAAAACACCCCAAGACAAAACTTTGTCAAAACAAAGATGGGCTCTTGAACATTCGGGCATCCGTCCTATAGCGATTTGTCTGTCTGTGCAGCTTAAACAAATTTTACTCACCCAGCTTTCCGAACGGCACCAGTGCAGTTGAACGAAGCGGCGGCCGCGCCGGTTTGCTTGCCTTTATACGGCGAGTTCATTGCGCTCTCGCCAGGATCCTCTTCGTCAGATACGGCCGTCGTCAGCGACATGCGATCATCATCAGATATCTGCGGCAAAGGAAACAATTGTTACACTTTTCCTCTTAGCACCTTGATAGTAGTTGCATAGGGGATAAACCCCTAAACTAGAGTATTAGTTTACTTCAACAGAAATGGTGTATTTTTCAATTAGCAACTAATCGGACGTCCACCCTAACTAAAGGTGGTTTTTGGTGACAATAGTGCAGTAGTTTACAAAGTTTTTTATTCTCATTATTTAGCGTGCAACTTTTTGCATCGGTACAAATGGTATTTGCAGGCGAAACGGGTAAATGGATTATCGCAGCTATCATAACCTGAGACAACACCAACCTTTTATTAAGCGTAATTCATTAAGAAAATATGTATATCATCTAATGGCACTATAATATAAATAAATGTGGCTCGTGATGACAGGAAGCTAGAGCTTTGTTAAATGATTAAAGGCACATGTGGGTGAAACATATAAAACAAATTGTAAAGTTCATGAACATTAACAGCTGTTTTTGTTCACAAATAAAGACATTTTATTATATAACTGTAAGCGAGAGAGGGATCATTTTTAAAGATGATGTCATCATCATCAGCTCACCGTATAGGGTGATTAGGCCTTAGTCGTCCACGCGGGCCCAATGCGGATTGGACGACTTCACACACAACCTTCGAATCTCTTCGCAGACGTGTATGAAGGTTTCCTCACGATATTTTCCTTCACCGTAAGAGCGTCGGATAACGTACATATCTTTTCGAAAATTCGAAAACACATTGGTACGTGTCGGGACTTGACCCTCAGCCCTCTCGGTAGGAAGGCGACAGTCCACACCATTGAGCCACCGACGATCTCAAGATGATGTCATTGGCGAGAGAACTAAAGTTACCAATATAAATTGTCGGATCAGCAAGCTGAAATGGCAAACAGGTGGGTAACGTTTATTGTAGAAGCAGTGGTCGTTAGAGTGTCAAGTCAAATAGAATGGTAAGATGAGGAAAGGAAAGGAGCAGAATATGTGGTGAAGAGATGAAAAAACTAAGTTCAAAACAAATGTACATTATATAAATACAGATTTAGGAAGCAGGAGTCAATCTGAAATATTTCAAGTATCTCATTATGATTGGTATTTTTTAAATTATAAAAATAAATAACATCTATACATAAATATTCTCATTAACGTTTAAGGAAACTTTATATAATAATATTTAAACAATAATATTATACATATACACACCTGAAATAATAAAAAAAAACTGTTTTCCACTTGCGTTAATTTATGATTCAAAAGAATTCATCAACGTTTAACGATGCGGAAAATAATTGTGATATAATTGGATTTCGAAATTCTTGCCATAATTTTGTTCAGTGAACCGCCAATATGAAAATTTACGGAATGGCTCGCCAGTCATTCCATCATGATACAAATACGTGTATGCTTCGTACATAACACAAATGATACGAGCGAGTGCAAACTGGAGTACTTATGTTTGTATATTCCAAACCGCAAATCAACTGTTCGGAAGTTTTAGAGCCGATTGGAAATGAGAATTCAGCCGCTAACAACACCCTGAGCAAAGTTCGTAATTAATTTAAATTGCGAAATGAGCATGGTGGTAAAATCGGAAGAACTCAAATAATTTTGTAAGCGCTAGCCCACTTCGACAGACAGAGGGCAGGTCCGGGCGCGCTATTTTATACCGTCTCCTTTTGAATTAAGGTTTGTGGAAGACGTTAAGCTCAGACGCGTTATCCGAACCGTGAGAAAATTTGTTTACTGCTTAGTAGATTTTACTTTAATCGCGTTCACGTCCGTCGAAAAGTATTTCCTCTTTAATGCATCCGCGGTAATGAATTATGATATTTTGTAGAAATTGTTATTTGTGTATCTACATTTCATTAGAATTTGAAGTGCTATTATGAAAAATATATGTCGGTGATAATGTGATCCATTTCTTGAAACCTAAGTAAAATTTAATAATTATTAAGGAAAAAATATTATTAATGTTCGTATCATATTGTATTTGATACAAAACAGTAAAAAACGTTAATATACAACAATAATGCAAACATAATTCAAGTCAATCAATTCTTAATTTTCATTTCTACAAAACAAAACGGTATCTGACGTCGATCGTTATCATTACATGCTTGAATGCTACGTTGGAACAGGAACGTAACGTTTTATTACATAGAATATTCAACGTAAGATGACGGTTTAAATATGTCAGCACCGAGACGTCATTTCAGCGCGTCGCGAGTAACTATTATGTAGTTACGTTTGGTTATGGTTAGCGCACTCATACTTTGTAATGCGAGCTCCTTCCTCCCTTTGCCCAGGACCCCCTTTTCCCCCTTAGAAAACTGTTATGCCATCTCTTACCGTAGTAGCACAAAGCACAGGAACGGGTGTTAAACGAGACTTTCACTACTAACATCGTAATTTCTATTGAAATGTTTTTGAATTAGTCAGTTAAAAATCCAGCTAGTTGAAGCTTTAATGCACTGGGGCGCTTCATCAGCGTAATTAGCACTTTTTATAGCTAACTTGGAGGTGGACGGCAGA
This sequence comes from Leucinodes orbonalis, assembly GCA_019425675.1. Classification (NCBI taxonomy): domain Eukaryota; kingdom Metazoa; phylum Arthropoda; class Insecta; order Lepidoptera; family Crambidae; genus Leucinodes; species Leucinodes orbonalis. The sequence continues at coordinate 11,960 of PQWD01004618.1, read as the reverse complement.
ACCGTTCCAATTAAGATTTTTGTGAAAAGGTCGTGAACTCCTTTTTCAAGATATTTTAAATCTTAGTCATATTTCATAGAAATAAGAAGAATCCGTTCCTAGTCATATTTCTTTCGTAGGCGTGGCGTTCGTATGATCGAAATTATCTCGGCCAGTTTATTTATTATGATTCAAAAATTAAATGATTTCATCATAAATTATATAAAAATAAGTTTGAACATTTAGTACAAAACTATTTACTTAGGCTATACAAATTATTAATACGAATCGGGGTTGATGTCTGTTTATATACTTTTTACTTTAAAAAGAAGACACCTAAATGTAAAAGTGGCTAGGATACATAGGATTCTTTATCACTTTAGATAATTAATTTATTATCACTTAGCTGATCTAATGATGTAGAAAAAGTTATGTCAAACATAGCTTCGAAAATTCGATAAGTCATTGGTAAGTGGGGGAATTGGATCCGCAACTGGAAGGCAATAGTCCACACCAATGTGCCACCAACGCTCTACCACAGGGATATACTATAAGCAAATTATTTCGAAACAAATACCACTTACTTACTTCAATAACTAGGCTTTTGCAATAGTGAAGGTTTTTAGAAGAATCTCAGGCGCTTAACGGGGGGTTAGAGATAGCAGCACCTTTTAAAAGTTACTTGAAATAAAAGAGTGCTACTACACGTTGCTTGCTTTTTTTCTCTAAGCCACCCATTGGGGTACCCGCTGGTAGAGTAGGGGTGGTAACAACTGCATACTAATCTGCAGTTACCACACGTCAAACTCAGTACTACAGGATTACGCCCCTCTCAATATAAAGGAAATTTCAAGTTTCCTGACACACTGGTTCGCTGCATGAGTGCAAGTCACTAGAGACCAATTTGTTGTTCATTTTGTTTAGGCCCTGATAAATACGAGAACATTTTTTGCATAAATCTCTATTAAATTTTAATAATTTATTAAAAAACTTAATTATTTAAAAATATTGTGCCCTATGTGTCTCTTGCGCTTTTGATCACGACACAATGCAACAAGGAAAGAGTTGCTTTGAGGCGCATGCGACTCGGCGTACCCTCGGCTCGATGGCCCTTGACGTGCCGTGCGCCCTCGCTTCCGCTTTTCACGAGAAAAAAGAATTTCTACCACATACATACATTTCACTTTATAATGTATAATAATTATACCTGGCTTCCTCCGTCTTTTTAATATGTTTAATTACGTTATACATAGCAGCGATAAGGCATGCTAGTCATTATTTTCATCATTATCAACAACTGCACACACAGTGCTATAACGTACCGTGAAATAGAAGTGTTTCGCACTTCTGGGTAACCGGTTTCTTGACACTGAAGAATTCGAAGGCCACATGGTTAAATTTATTAACGTACTTCCAAAATTACCGTTATTCATGAATGTCATTATTAAATTCGTCCATTAGTGAGAAACTAATGACGACCCATCTGGTGTAATAGTTGAGACGTCGGCTGTTACACCAAGAGTTCCGGGTTCGATCCCCGGGCAGCACAAACACTTGTAGTGGCAGTGTGGCACCCCGGGCAGTGCATGAACATGTCTGTTTGTATTGGCCTGGGTGCTTTTTTATGTATAATATACAATGCATTTATTTCCAAAAAAATAAATGAGTATGTTTATCCGTTCTTTAGTATGTGCCCAGATAACAGGCCCATGCTTAGTTCGGGACTAGATGTCGCTGTGTGAATAGAATAAAATAATAATCACGTTTTTTCCAGTATGATTAGGACCTTGTAGTTTAATACCAAATAATATTGAAAACTTATAAGCATATTCCATTCCCAACGTTACATTATTGCCCGTGGCATTTCAAAAACCTCACACGAAATGTTTCATATGATATTGATTGCTAGCTGATAATGGCCACAGACATCAAACACCATAAAAGAATTCACCAAAACCACCCCACCCCTTTGGGTTTGTGATCACTAGAACCACTGTTTGTATTTTTTGATTCATTTTGTTTGTCAATGTGTTCCATCTCATGTTATGCACACTAGTCATATTTGTGTAGACTAGTACAATGCAAACATTACTAAAATTTTGAAGTATATATTGTTAGCCTAACCTCAATATACAAAATAGGTAAATGAATACTAAATAATATGAGGTGCCTAGGTAGCGATTTAAACAGACGCAATAAAACTTGTTAACGGGCATAATAACCCTCGGCTACAGAAATTTCAAGCGTCGACATGTTGAGACTGACTACAAATTAAGTTGCTTTAATATTTTATCGCTTTTGGTACCTCCGTAACCACAATATATGGTTACAGTTATAATACCGATCCCGCCTAGTTTACAGGGAATCGTAGTTCCGAAACAAACTTTTACATTGAGCCCGTTTAGCAGTGGAGTAACTAATGTATCCACCGTAATGCCTACGCGAAAACTGTTCGTCATGAAACATTTTACTTGTGCAAATCATCCAGTTTCCGACAAAACTTTCCAGTAGCAGGAAGGTAACTGTTCTCTTAACTAAAATATGCTCCGCTTTTGAACATGATTAGATCTACTATCTGCAAGAAAGTAGGTTAAAGAAAAAACGACAAGTCATAGAAGAAGAAAAAGAAAACTAAGTGAAAGATGAATTTCTAACTTTCTTTCGCAAAGTATATAAGTAGAGAAAGAATTGTATGTTATTGTTTGAAAATTTTCACCCTGTTTCGCAAGACTTTTTTTACTACTTAAATGTACTTAGAGATTACGAAAACGTACTTAACAAAAAGAAAATAAAAGGAGTGAGTACCTAATGGGAAGGATTTATTCCGTAAGATCGGAAGGTTTGAGAAAGAAATTAATACAATGGGCAAATAAAGAATGTAGGCCAAATATTTAAACACTCTAACAGGGAGAAAAAAAAAGCCCTCATTAGCAAAAAAGGAAATTGCAGGTTCCCGAGGAGGAAACTAGAATAAGGTCAAAATGTTATCTCCCTTCTACGGGCTTTTTATCTCTGGTTTACTTATTGTAAGCGGTTATTGTTAATGGGACAATGGCAGCGAGTGGATTTAGCTCTTCAAAATTACGCTTTGTTTAGAGATATCCTCACCCGTTTAGCACTATGCCGCTGCTCTACCATTTTATATTATTTTTTTATCTTTCGACTCGTAAACATAAGTTAAATTTCATCAAAGCTTTTATATTCGTATTCATGCAAGATAAAAAATATTTATCTTAGTAATTAATTTATGAATTTATTACAAGATGCATCATAACATTTTACATAGTTAATAATAAAGTATTTTTGGTGTCAAACAGACGCGCAGAATAGGTAGATATTCAATTTTAAAAAAAGTGTATACTGTACATGTTAAGTCAAACTGTAGGTATTAAAATGAAATAACTCTCTAGTAATCAATTAACGGTTTTCGTAACAGAAAGAAAAAAATAAGATCATAAAATATAGAACACAGTAAATAGCTTGTATCGATAGAATTCACGTGAAGAAACTAAAACCAATCGAAATAACAAAGCTTACCTTCCTGAGGAATGCTTCATTACAAGTCCGCGCAGTTTCTTTCCAATGGTAGTGCTGGAATCTTACATTTCCGAGCAATTTTGCGCCTTGCAAAATGGACACCTCGTATACAATTCGGCGTATGTTCAGGACGTCCGTGCGCTTTTTATATTTGTTAAGTTTTCGGCGACGCACGATTCGCTCGTCCGGCTCCGAGTACTCGCCGGTGCTCGTGAGCCCTTCCTCCGCCGCCCATGCGCTCAACACACCCTCAATAAAACTAAATAACCGCTGCACATTCGGCTCTAGTTTACTAGGTATAAAGAGATAAGGCGACAATGGCTTCTTCGGGTGACTGCTTTCTCTTCGGCTCGTCTTCTGGCGGTGGAGCCACATCGTGATATGGACAATTATGTAACTTATGATGATGATGGTGGTGGTGATGATGATGCTTCGTTTTGCGTTTGGGCTCCTTTGTTGCGGAACCGCCACCTCTCCTTTGTCCGCTGCCTCACCGCCACTCGAGTGCGAGTCGAAGCTGCGCTCGCGCCGCGGCTTTGGTTTCCGTTGGCTGTGAGAGCAGCTAGCGCGCTGGCAGCGAGGCAGCAGTGATGCGCGACGCAGCAGTACCGCGGGTCACCGTTGTGGATACCGGTGTGTTGTGACAAAAGGATATGTCAGGGATGCGCGCGCCGAGTGCCGCGAGGTGGGCGCGGTCCGCACAAACCTGCATGAGCAGGTTCTCGCCGAAGTGTACCGTCTTGTGCCGGCGGCGGCGCAGGTGCATGACGGTGCCGCTGCCGGAGAGCGAAGCGGGCGCGGAGGCGGAGGCGGGCTTGGCGCGGGGCTCGAGCGCGCGCGCACATCGAGGCGGCGGCGCGCGTTGCGTCTCCACCATCATTGGCGAGGAGCGCCGTCGGCGGCCGGCGCGCGAGCGTCACCTCATCACCTAACTTAACCTTTACACTACACCTCCTCACTGAGATCTTTAAACGTTAGTTGTTCACTGGTTTGTCATTGTTATTAATTTAAGTCATTGTGATAACTATTCATATAACACTGTACAACCTATTGCTAAATATTTATTATGAACACGTGTAGTGGATATCGTTGGAAACGTCCTTTTTCTCATGAATAGATTTGCTGGAATCAGGATTGGTTTTGCTTATGCTCACATAAATTATGTTATTAAGACAATCTATCAATACCTTTGCAGCGTACGATTGTAATAATGTTATATTTCTTAAATATTGAAGTAAGTAATTGTAAATTTGACTTCCATTTAATATGTGGAATAGAATACAATATATTATATACTTAAACAAAGTCAGAGTAACAAGTAAACTATTAAATGTTTTTCATATCTAAACAAAATTTGAAAATACAATGCAAATAAATTAAAATTTTATTACGGGAACAACTAAAATGAAACGCGAATGTCAAAATATTTTAAACTTCTCAAGTTAAGGAACAAATTCAACGTGAATTATGGTTCCTACCTGTTGTAGAATTTGTTTGCTACTCCATTGGTATCATGCCAGGAGAAAACGATTTTACATATTTGGTTGGAGTAACTTTCAAGTTTTTGAAAACCAATGTATTATAATAACAAAAATGTCATAATCTTTTTGTTCCGGTAAAGAAAGTAGACATACTGAATATTTTGTTTTCCCCTCAAAGATTACAAGAAAAACTTTAAAAATACATTTAAAATAATTTATTAGTAAAATGCATGAATTTCAATGAATTAATTGTATTGATTACCTTTTTAATAAGCATTATTTTACATTTTATCATCAATAATGTAAGTTTGAGGACAAACAAACATAAAAAATAACATTATCATCTGCTATGAAGAAAGTTTTCGCGATTTAGAAGAAATACTTGCCATGCAATGTAAAATGTTTTATTTTACAAACTAAACGTAATCAAAGTAGAACCTAGTTATTGAAAACGAAGTGAGGTCTAGATATTCCTATACAAATGCACGATATAAATAGATAATCAGATGAAATCGGCACGGTCTGCATTTGAAGTGACTTATTCCCGGGAGGACGTTAACAAGCTGTCCAACGGAAAAATATAATTGTATTCGTATTTTACAACGTAAACAGCTAAAAAGATTTCTTACAATTACATTAAAAATACAACAGTATTAAGGCATTTGCTTGAAAATGCCTTGTTATGATTTATTAATTCATTCTGAACTCTATAAAGTATAGGAATGCAGATTTAATAAAAAGGTACGAGGAAAAATGAAAAGGGATTTGAATATTTACGATGAAAAGGTTGTCTTTTGTAACTAATTGACACTTTCATGCAAACATATTGTTTAGTTAAGGCCGCCTTGTTTCTAAAGAAACAATATTGTGTGGATAGACAAGATTAATGATTATAAAAAATAAGCCATTGCAATTTTTCCTATAAATAGCTAAGTTCCTCCGTTCCGTGCCTAGGAATTCGCCAAGTACACTTCATTATTTGTGAGTCGGACGTACATACATGACAACGTGTATCTTTTTGTGTACAGCAGCGTTTTAATTACGCTAATAGCTAGCGCGAACTTTCGTACGTGAAGTAGGGCGTGAAATACCGCACGAGGCACAACGAGTGTCCAAATCACTCGACAATAATTATTCATAATAATAAGAGTGATTTATTAATGTGCATTGAAAACCACTAATACATTTATTATATTTCAAATTGAAAAGAAGTATTTGTATCTATATAATGTCTTATCCTTGTAAGTGCAATAACGCAGCGTACCGAGTCAGTTTTGGTAATGGAAGAATAAAAACGAATCAAATAGTTTGTTAGGTAGTTAGTTGGTAAAGTCAAACACAAAATATCTTTCTTTTAAAATCGGAGAATGTAGGATTTTTGAGAAGAGTCAACAAAATTTGATATTCGTCTCTTTTTAACATTGTTACAATATTGATTACGTAAATTAGTTTAAATATGTAATATATTTAACACAATTTTTAGACTATAATGCTATGTGCCGAGAAATACCACATTTCCCTATCCAATAAATATTCGTCTAGCACCCTATCTGCATGGGTTTTTTAAACGTTAGATGTTACACAATGCCATAGTAGTTTCACTTTTATTCACTATCAAAGAACAGTATCCCAGTCTTTATTACGTTGTTACCAAAGGAACGAGTATTCTGTTATATCTTTGAATTCATCAATGGATAGCTTTTTGAATAGTTTGCTTTGGCAGTAAAAATATTGAACCACCATTAAGTCGAAAACTTTAAATAGCAGGAAACTCAAAAAATTGAAAAAAGCTAATAAAAGGCTTAGCTCATCGTCAACCTATTAAGGATTAAGCTATTGAGATTATCGTGAGAGCTCAACCAAGGCTAGATTCTTTCTTCTTACTCCTAGTAAAATGTAAGTAAAAAGTTATATTATTAAGCTTCTATAAGAAACTAAGACCTTAGCCATTTTAATAGAGATTACAATAAGGAATATTTTTTTTAAAGCGAATGTTTATATCTGGGGATTAAAAAAATATATGAAAAAGGCCTGGTGTCCATGTTGTATGTATTTCATTACTTGGTCTTAGATTTCCATTATTTCTTATAGAAATTTGAGAAAATATTTGGTCCGAAAGATGGAACGGCAAAAAATAGTCTAACATCTGAACGGTAGTATCATTAAAAGTCTCACCCCAACATTTTATCAAAGCAATCCCGCTACATAAATGTGACAAAGTCACGTTCATCACGTAGACAACAGTCAAGAACCGCATTAATTAAGTAAGCCAAATCAGGTTGTGCTAACACATCTATACGAAACATGTAACATATTGATTTGCATTTAACTACGAAGTCGTGTTAACCATTACAAGCAGATCGTTGGCAAATAAGAAAAAAACGGCTTAATGGATTTTAATTTCCCAGTGGAACTGACAAATTGCCTTCGTTTAACCTTTCTCGATGACTATTTTTATCGCCACCAAGCTTGAAGTAATCATAAATAATACTTCTAAATAAATGTTTTATCCCTATATGGGTACTGTCACTATCCATCTAAGTTGGATGATAGGTAATAGTTTAAAAGACTAACTTTAAAATAATTGAGTTACGTTGAAATAACTTAATATGATTTTCTATTAGAAACCTATTTAAACATTTGGATAATACATTTCTAAATGGTGAAAGATAAATAAATATCGCCACGTATTATGCAACCATTTATGTTTGTAATCTTTTTCTCACTAAGCCTAAATTTATCAAAGCCAGTTAGGCTTTGATAAATTTAAACATGTGTTGCTCAAAATTTATATTAAAGCAAAGTGAATCTGCTGAAATTAATATAGCTAATTAAGGCGCACATTTCATCCCTTGACAAATAAATTTACGTTACATAATGGATTTACCTTAAATCAAAAGAGACATTATATAAATTTCAAGTTAGGGTATATTATCAAAGGTAAAATCATAAATCGAATCGAATAAAATATAGCTCAAAACAGCTATAATAGCAATACAAAACATCCTAGGTACAATGCATCCATATTGAATCAACTAAGCAATTATGTATTCGGAATGAGTCACCGCAACTGCGTGGTCGTTTTCATCCACCGTCCTGCATTGCGCCAAATTCCTATTGGTTTTATTCTATTTGTTCTTTTAATTAGGACCACATACAACATATTTAATTTCATTCAATGACTTCAGCAATGCAGCCACAAATTAAGTTCACGTCAAACAAATTGCAAGATTTACTCATAGATAAGCGCCTTACGTGTAAACATTAACAAATTGTCAATAACAATTGGTGAGCATAAATACACCTGTGTTCCTTTGTTTAATAAATACAAACGCGATGCAAACCAATCTTGCAATCCAGTTCGAAAGCAAAATATTGCAAGACGTTTCAATTGAATTTTTCAAACGCAATGTTAAACCTGTTCCGACGTTGTATTGCCGCGAGGAAAGGCGTACACATCACTTCTGCACATAATATAACAATCGTTTTTTTTGTCGGCGTTGTTATTCAGGATTCTTCCGCGATGGTGTTGGGTGGCAGTGCAATTTGTTTATGTTAATAAATAAATAAGTTGTTCAGTTACATAACCGATCAGTAGGCGCACAGTGGGCCAGCCCAACGCCCTGGCGGCCGTCGCTGCGACTGGTCCGGCACGCGTCGACGGCGCGCGGTCGCGATCGTCGAACTTCGTTACGAATCGGAACGAAACGATCGTGAGACCTCGGGCGGTTTCGGAGCACGCGCGCCTGCGGCGGCGGCGCCCGTGTGCCTCGTTTCACCCCCTACTAATATATCAAGCCAACGTTTAATTTATTGTTAAAAATTAAAGAAGGGACCACTTGATGTATTTGTTCTATACAACAGTGACAAAACAATACCGGCACTCGTACAATGGTAAACAGGTGTAAAGTAATATATTGATTACATTTAATTATCGACGATGAAGTAAAATCCCCATACACAATTACCATACGTTTGAATATTAAGGAATTCATGAAATATCATCACTAAAAGAACAGTCCAAATATAAGATAACCAGGGCTTAAGTCTTGTTAAAGTAACTGTGAGAATAATCAAACATAATAACGCTGAAAAAGGAGTAGGAAGCAAACTTCCGAAGTTGTTACAGTAAAAATGAAACTTATGCAGCACTACGTAGAACTCTATCTTGCTGTGAAAAAATAGCGATGTAAAAGAAGATTATAGCGTGTTACGTGCAGTTTCATTTAGTGCCGTCTTAATTTAATTAGAGTACAACATAGCAGAATGTTATCGCGCGCTTGTCACGCTTTACTGCAGGGATTTCTCACGCGGAAAATATTCTTTCCTTCACATTATGTAGGAAAAAAAGTTCAGGATGCTTAGCTGGGATATACTTTCTACGGTTATCTTTATATCCAGGACACTCCATCAGATTATTATTGATTGCTATCACGTTTCCCGTCTGTGATATTGATGTTACGTGTTTTCATAAATATCTCAGGAACGGCAGTCATAATCGTTCATCAATTTTAATCGCTGTCTTCGGGTAAATAGGAAAATATATTGGTACCTCGGGGCAATACATTTTTTTATTTGCACAATAAATTTAGTGGTATGTGTGATGAAGCGAACCGTCTCTGGAGGTTTTTATAAGAAGATATCTCGAAAGTTATCGAAAAAAGGTATTTTTTTCTGATATTTACATAGAGCCATTTAGCCCCAAGCTAGCCTGTCATTTGGATACTTAATAACGGATAAATTATAACCCAGCCCAGAACTCCTCTTAAATTACATTACACTCTCCAAGTCTTTCTTGTCCTATTATATCAGTGTCTGGGGTGGCATTGGTATCATCACTATTCTCACTCTTGAACGTGTTCAAAACAGTGTTTTAAAAGTCTCACTGCTACCCAACTCCCTCCCCTCGATGATTAGGTATACTAAAGCTAAAATTTTGAATATCAGATAACTCTACATACTAAGTCTTTACCATGGCCCCAAAAAGGCCTTTTTAGATTTCATAAATACACTCAATAAAAATCTTAATCATTATTATTTTTTTACAAAATAAATTCTACACTGACTATGCCTGGAAGATAATTTTGTTACTCAAAATGTGAAACTGTGAATTGATACACTTTATAAACTAGTGCATGAACATTTAAGTGTAGTTTGTATGTAATATTGTAAAACTTTTGTTTCATAAATAAAGATCCGTTAAGCGTGAAGCTTATTTACGAGCACTAAACAACTAATATTTTTTAACTTTTTTGTAAATACCTACATATCTTACATAGAAACACCTGAACTAATACAAACAGACATGTTCGATAGATCCAACCCTGAACCTTTAGTGTAGCAGCTGACGTCTCAACCATTGTTGTAAAAATATAAATATTATTATAGAAATGTATAAATTGTATGGGTACATTATTTCCATTAAGAAATCCTCTCTCAATCAAAGATACGTTAAGTAGACACATTGTGTAAGATAAAGTAGATGAAGCACTCACTTGTAACCTACATATCGAAATTGGCTTTTCACTACTGTGACAGCAAAACTGATACGATGATCTGTTATAAACTGGAAACATAAATAAAATAGGTAAGTACCGGAACCTGGGATACATTTAAAGACGATAAAAATGGGTTTTCTAATGTCAGTAAATATAGGATTAGTGAGAGAGTTTCTTTAATAAGCCGAAAATCCCAAGGGTTGGAAGGGTAAGGGTATTCGAACACGAGATTTTTTCTTTATATTGAAGTCATAATCAAGATAGGAAAGCTTTTTATATAAGTTGAATTAAAATACTTTTATTGACTTTCATACATGTAATACAATTTATGTAAGTATTATAAAAATATAATAAAACATATAGTAGTACCTATTGTGTATCAACAGTTATAGACAATTTTAAATCCTTCTAGTTATATACACATATTTTTTTCATGTTAAATTAGAGTGTTAATTAAATATAGAATGAAAATTTTACCGATTCATTTAATGAGAACATAGTAACATGAATCCAATTATTTATGTTAATTTTATGCCAAGTCTAAGTAAACACATGGACAGTTTCCGATTTCACTGGTTAAATTATTTAAACATCATATATATCATCATAGGTACGAATATACCTATTTCAAACTATACATCTCAGTAGCAAATACGTTGCATACGTTTGTGTTTTACAATGACCTGTTTAAACGTGTGTTGCTATGGATATGGTTAGGATGAGATACGCTTTCCACGAAATACATGTTATTCAGAAAATTGAAAAAAAGGGCCATGATGGCAGGCGAGACTTTTGTCCATACACTCGGGTATCGTTCGTTTTAAGTCATAAACATCAAAATCTGTTGCAGTTCATTTTAAGCGCGCTGTCGATTTGACAGTAACTGTTTAAACAGTTGGTGCTTGAATATGACTCCATTTGTAAAGAATTGGACTTGATGATTTGATTCAATTTATTGAAATTTTCATAATTATTTTCCTGTACATTTAACTGGAAAGCAAATTATGCAAAATGCCAAAGTAAGTCAATACTTTTAAATATTTAAATGTATGTAGTATACATACATAATGAAACTTGAATATAGCTTCAATTAAACTATTTGTCGTGAAATGTCAAAAAACATTTTTATCGTCAGTTCAAATACTTTTTGATCTATATATTACAGTATTTTTTAATAAGCGTTTATTTCAATATGATGCAAAAAACTAATGGTGTGTGTAATGATGACATTGTAAACTTTAGTATTTGAGGACGTATCCTTATTATGTAATATAAAGAGTACCAGGAGGCACACCCAACCAATTAGACGGCGTTACCTAATCTACAAGCCTATTTAAGCTATATAAGCAACTATAACCAACCCATCTTGAAACTAAATCCTTGCCCTTCCTTGGAATTTCTTCGAGTTTATATGATATTAAGCTACATTTCACTCTCCATCAGGTAAGATAACAGGAAACGCAAT
>PQWD01004617.1:0-12445 GCA_019425675.1 Leucinodes orbonalis | reverse complement strand
TACACTGTTACAATAAATTACCGACATGATATTTCTGTCTAGAACTCTTGCCGCGGCTCGTTATTTCACACGTGACCCAGATATTCTCGCGTGGCAGAATATTTGCATGAAATCGTCCGCTTGCTATGTTTCTTAGTTATACAATACATATATATGACTAACAATAACAGTTAAGCAGTATCACATGACGGATGTCGCAACACCATTTCTTGTGTCGTCACTTAAGAATAGTTTGTAATTAACCCCAAACGTATAACTGTTGCGAAATACTCAACTTTCCCTCGGTCACTTTATTATATGTACCTAGTACCTTAGCGTTCCGCTCTGTCATGCGGAACTGTTACATATCTGTAACTGTGATTCGGTATCAGTTCAAACACTAAACCATTTGAATACTATAAAGCACGCTCAATGTAAATATTTTCCAAAAGAAAATAGTAGCCATTCACGAGATTGAGGCGAACCATTAAAATAATACTATCATAATATTTTTTAATTCTATTTAACCAATATTTTTAAAACAGTGTATGTTTCTCAGTCGGCTATAATTTCGCTCCCTATATTGATCAAGCATGTAACACAACCCGCAATATTGCCAAAAATACTTAATAATGGACTTATTAATACAAATAGCATTCATTATATCATGTATAGTAGTACATAGAACTCAAAATATATTACAAGCCATTTATCTGTTTTATTAGGCTTATCAACAGGCTAACTGTTTAGACGTGATCGAGGTTACAGGCGCAAAAAATGCTCGCTTTTAAAACGGTTTAAACCTAAATCGATGTGACCTAGACTCAAACCCGGATCCATTGGCAGAAACAGTCAAAAGTACCATTAGTGTCATGTAATGAACGTGTGAAAATGTTGAATATGTATGTATCAAATACAAGCCTTTGCCAGCGGATTTGCTCGCGTTGAATTCGGGGTAACAAGGATTTGTGGTTTGGAAAACAGAATACCATTTTACGTTGCTGTAGATGACATTGTTACATCTGACTATCGATTTAAGCTTTCTACCTTGAAAACTGCGAAAAAGGCCATATACAATTTCGGCCCTCTTTAGGGCTTTGGGACTTAGATAAAACCTAAAAATGATGTATTATTTTTTTGTAAGTGTCAATACAAACACACATTACAAATACACCAATTTTAGGCTTTCTACATAAAAACTGCGGAATGCTTCATACAATCTTTGTCCCCATTTAGGAGTCATAAATAGACAAAAAGTGACATATGACAATCTCCATCCCATCAATTATCTCCATTTAAAAATCACATTTATTGGACTTTCCGTTATGCCGTGAAAGACAGACAAACATACACACTTTCACACGTAAAATATTAGTATGGATTAATGCATTTATAAAGGTAATTTAATATTTGTATATCACGGCCCGCGTGGACGACTAAGGTCTATCCATTTCGAGTAAGCTATGCCCTTCCGTGGGGACATTATATATTGAGATGATGATAATTATAATAGTAAAAACACTCGTTGAATCCGTTATGCAAATAATATTATCAACTTACGTCGGATGCGTAAGCTCTCACGTTACACTTTGCTTTTTACACGGTTTGTTGTGCATTATTACTTTTCTGTGTTATCCACACTCTGCTTTACGTTGCGTTACGTGTACCTGCGAATAAATATGATAATCATCACATCAGCCTACTCATGTCCATTGCCGTTCATAGGCCTCCTTAATAGCACGCCACATAGTCCAGCGTGCAGTGACCACGCAGCGATCTCTCTCGAGATCACGGAGGCAGTCCCATAAATAAGTTCTGCTGCCAAAAGTTATAATGATTTATATTTGGAATTGCGGGTGTACTGTGTGCACACAATCCTTGTCGTGTCATATGATCTTAGTTAAACAACAAATTAATGAAATGCACAATCTCACTCAAAAAGTGTCCGCGTAAAAAAAAATTTGCCCATCGCGTCGGTTGGGCATACATTTCATTCATAATTACGTCGCTCGCTACATGGCATAATGATATATTACTGGTTTTTGTGCTTTTGATTTTGTACCCTTTCAATAATGTCATCATCATCATCATCATCAGCTCATTTAACGTCCCCACCGAGGGGCACGAGCCTACCCGTATAGGGTGATTAGGCCTTAGTCGTCCACGCGGGCCCAGTGCGGATTGGACGACTTCACACACAACCTTCGAATCTCTTCGCAGGCGTGCATGAAGGTTTCCTCACGATGTTTTCCTTCACCGTAAGAGCGTCGGATAACGTACATATATTTTTCGAAAATTCGAAATTACATTAGTACGTGTCGGGATTTGAACCTCAGCCCTCCCGGTAGGAAGGCGACAGTCCACACCACTGAGCTACCGACGCTCTTTTCAATAACGTGTTAAGGACAAAATTAAAATGAATAATTATAAGTTATATATATAACAAGAACTAAACGTATGTGTCATGGGGCTCGGACATTTTTCGATTGACGTTTTTTCGTATTTGTGCATGTAGTTATTTTATTGTTAATCGAAAACATATGATTCTAATCTATTACACTAACACAAGGCACTGTATTATTATTCAGCATTGAATTATATGTTTCATAGAACATTACAATACCAGCAGTGAAACACTATTTGAGAAATGGATCATACCATAGTACTTCAGTATTATATACCACATATAAAACTTAAAATAAAAGATCTAGTCAACAAACACATTCGTGAACCTTGAATGGCTTAAGCCGTTCATAAACTTAAACTTTTTATAGCTTAAGATAACAAAACCTTGTAAATTTCAGTATGCGGTAATTCCTACCAATCTGACATATGACTCATTGGTCGGAGACCTTACATCTTATAATATTTTTTATTAATGCTATATTTTAAAACCTGATAATGCTTAGTATTCATAAATAATATCAAGCGGTGAAGGGTTGATAGAGATTATATTTCAGGTCTACAAAATCTATCATTAATATTGTTTGAGAATAAATTTCATATATATAAATGACATTAAAAAACCTTAAAGTAATAATTTTAAAACGCATAAGAATATAACGTACGTTTCCTTAGTCATAAAATTGTACACACACACACACGCATGGCTATAGGAAGGTTGGGCGGTAACGTAACCCACCACGTCTGCCCAATGCGGATATGTAGGTATGCCATATATAATTATTATTATTGTTTTGTACCTATTTGTGTTAGGTGCCTAACCTTAATCACAAAATGTATTGTCCAGTGAAGCTGTAAAGGCCATCTGCGGACAGCAGTAGTCAGATCAATTAAAAATAGAAAAGTAACCAAATCATTGTAATGCATTATTTTAATTTGACTTCTAAACAAAACTCTGTAACCACTTACTACTTAAAAATAAAAAAGAGTGAGTCACTCTCTCAGTCCGAGTGACTATCGAGTTTTATGCCGACTCTTCTCGAAGATCCTATTTTTTGCGAACCGGTGGTAGAGACAATAAAAATATATTGAAAATTATTGACGATTCAAAAGTATCTGTAAAATATTTATTAGAACAAAGATATTTAGAGTTTGGGCTGCCTTATTTCTGATAAATGAATGTCTTTGTATCCAATTTGAATGATTTAGGTATCCAAATTAAATAAATATCCACTGACATCCACACAGCGCCATCTAGCCCCAAGGCAAGCGTGAAGCCTGTATTATGGGTACTAAACAACTGATAAACATACCTACATACTTTTTTTGTAAATACATACACATTATACATAGAAAACACCCAGATCATTACAAATAGATATGTTCATGCACACAAATGTTGTTACTGCCCGGGGATCGAATCTAGAACCCTTGGTGTTGCAGTCTCAACCGCAACACCAAATGGGTCGTCGAAAATGTGTAATTCAATCTGTAATGAGGTAACTGGGACACTAATTTGCTATCAAAACGTGCATTCCAAATATTGCGCTCGGCGTCCCGGTCTACCGCTTACGCTCATTAGGGTTCACATACGTGTTATAAACATTATTATTACAAAATATTGTAATCGTAATGAAGAATTCAGTCACAAAATATCGATCTATAATCTCCACTCTATCAGTCGAAAAGACTTAGGCATATAAGACACTTTTCGCACATTTGCTCAGTCTACGCTAAAGTTAAATTCAAGTGCAAATTAAAAAAAAACAAGCCACGGTTAAAAATCCAGATACTACTCGTATCAAATCAAATGTGCTGGATTAAATTCCTGTGAAAAACAAACATTTGTGTGCATGAATATAGTATTTGTTAGTATTAGTTTTGGTGGAGTTGGAGTCTTACTTACCAAAATATTTAAGTTTGTTTAGCTTTAAGAGTAAGCAAGTTTAATAAATAATTATTCTTTCTTTCTTCTTTCAAGTTTAAGTGAGTTTTTATTTAGACGATATAGTGTAGATCACGGTCTTTACGAAAGTTTAAGCATAAAGGTATGAGTAACTTGCGATATTACATACTAAGGCAGCCCTAACCGCATGAGATGTAATCAACGCGTTACGGATCCTCGTAAATAACTACATGTGATGAAATGTTATTCATTGTTCTAAGAACAAAAATCGTGTTAGTTACTTTTGCAAGTATTTCATTGTTTCAAATCAATTTGTAAATGTAGAACATCAGTTTAATAAACGTCCCCACCGAGCGGCACGAGCCTACCCGTATAGGATGGCGGTCAAATTAAGTGTAGATTGGCAGACGTGTCGGATAACCGTACACATCAATTCGAAAAGAGATTTCTACGTGGTAAGATTTAAACATGAGCCACCTACGCCATTTACTTATTTTATAGATAAACTAAGCGTAGCGCGCTTATTCTAAATCTATGGTTTATTTATTCATAATAACCTTTATTTATTAATAGTTTATTCATTTTTTAGAGTAAAAACGTCCAAGTTGTCATGGTTTAAATAGTAGGAACCTTAAATATTTTATATTCGGGGGAGTATTTCCAGTGGTGTAAACTGTGTATTTACGGGTTATGAACCTGTTATACTTCAAAGAGCACTGTAAGCAGGGTCGATTACGACAAGCGTAATCATTCATCGTACTATATTGCACCAGAGCCGCATTTCACCCTTCACAAGGTACAGCATTGCTGCTTATTTTTTTTACGAGTCAAATACCTTAGTGTAAATTAATAGCGTACAAAATTAATTGCCCATGGTGAAAGAACTTTTTAGAGTAGAACTTGTCACTTTAGACTGTCTCAAAGTATTAATGGTAATTATAATTAGTTATATAAGATATCCTACTGCAGGAAAACGTTGATGATATTTTTATCCAGGGTATTAGTAATTGCGTAAAATGAGAAAGATCTCCATATTATCAAAACAATGCCTTGTATAGCCACTTTTTTGCTCTGACTGACGTATATGCGATGAAAACTATCATTTCTACCTCTCAGTATTTCATGTAACTAAATGAGTCATTATATTTATTGAAAAAGGCTACACGTTTTAGATGAAGTACCTTAATAAAAGTTTGTGCAGTATTTCTTTGGGTGGAGTTTTCACAATTTTACCAGAAATGTGGCGATCGCCGATGACTCTCGGCCTAAGTCGCAGCCTCATGAGCCGTAACTTCTACTTAAAAATCAAGACTAATTCCGTATTCTAGAACGAAACTCAAACTTTGTTTTTTACTTAAATATAGTTAGACAGAGATAGCGTTATATACGGTCATAGTGGCATCCCTCTCTAACTCTATTTAAGTAAAGATCAACTTGAGTATCGTTGAATACGGACCTATATCTTTCAATTTTGCGATGGAAAACAGCCTAATCCGGCCCTCCTTCACAACCTTACCGATGCCATACAGAATGACATACAGACGCGGAAGAGTCGCGACCTCAAAGCCCAATAACTGGTTACGGGCCAACAATGGGACAATGCGTTGCAACATCTGAACTGCACACGTTGCTGCACTTTGTGCAGTTAGGGCTGTGTTTGACATAGTTCTTTATTAGAAGTTTCTCTGCCGCTAGCGAGTATGTGTGCAGCAAGTGTATGAAGCAGACGTCTGCACCATAGGACCGATGTCTTTAAGTATTAGAAGTATGACTCTAATTATAAGAAGCAGACGAATTCTTTAAGTATTAGGAGTTTCTCTGCCGAAACTTGGTAAGTGTATATAGCAGACGTTTGCACCGTTGGACCGTTCGATGTCTTACGACAGGGTGCTGGCAAGATTGAATCTAATACATATTATAATAAATACCTATTCACTAAACACACACACACACATAAAGCCCAAATTTAAGCGAGAAACCTACTTACACAACAATTTAAGCGAGAAGCTTACTTACCCATTTTCTGGACCAACGGATAAACATAATTCAAATTCAAAACTCAAATTCGAAATATCTTTATTCAAACAAATCTTTAATAAATCATTTGAATCGTCAATTGTTATTATTATATCTTTATAACTTTACCACCGCTTCGGAATAAGTAGGATCGTCAATGTTCTCGGCAACATTTTACATAAATGGTTTTGGTGGGATTAGAAATATAGAATTTACGAATAAAATATAATTTTCTAATGTACCAATTTGCCTTATAAATTATCTTCTTACGATGGTTGGGAGCTTCTTTAAGTTATTATATTGTAAGTTTGTTAAGTTTCCATGGAATTGAAAAGGCCGTTTGATAGGAAATAAGATATAAAAATTATTACGTTATTCCTCTTAATCTGAAAGCAAAATACAAAACAAAGACGTTATTGTCTAAAATAGAAATGATTCTAGACATGCTGACATCAGCTTTTACTATTTATTATAAAAACAAAAACAGGTAGGTATACGGATGCAAATCTTGTCGTTATTAATTCTCTTTGTTATCAATATACGTCTGTCACGAAAAACTTAAAAAACTAGTGAAGAATATGCCTACATAAAAGCAACGTTCTAACCAGTTTTCAAAATATCATTAATGTTAAAAAAACTATTCTAGTTTTGATGATATTAAATATTTAACAGTGACCACAACCGTCAGGTCTTGTAGAAGTAGGATCCGTTAAAAGAGATAAAGTTTTATGTTTAAGTCATGGCTGTAAGTAAGTACTTAATTTAGAACCCGGGTCCTATTTTGTGTGAGGAAAATTTCGGGATCGGTGTAGGCTTATATACCCCGCACAGTAGAACACAATTAATAAGGCACGTACCTGCGCAAGAGGCGAAGTTTAAAAGCACGGGAAATGCCAATTGACAAACTCTCACGCACGACGCGTCTTCTTTCTGCGGCGGTATTGCATTCCATGCTAGAACTGAGGCACTACTCTTTACACCTTTGTGAAATTAAATTAATCAAAAAAACCTTTGTTGAATCTTAAAAACTAAACACAGATGATAAGAAACAAGATAAACCTATCATCATAAAACCAATCATAGTGTAATGGTCAAAATGTCCCATCTCAGTAATCGCTGGATTGGCGTGGCAACAACGCCGATTTGTTCTGTTGTCTCTGAGACGGAATCTTATACAGGAGTAGACGACACATAAATGAAAAAAATCTATTGTAAAATGTGGTTTAATCTGGTTTAATTTGAATTGTTCCTTTGTCAATAATGTGTTCTTGTCTACATGATCAAAGATTCACGAGGCGCCTTATAAAGTGTGTACAACTGTACCCGCATGGCTCAGGTATATTTATGCTCAAAGAATTCATACAAACAAACAGAGCTACACCTAACATTAGCCTAGGTTTCTTGACGTTCACACAACAATACAAACAAACAGAGTTATACTTAACATTACCGCCTTATTACTTCATCCAATTCCCGTAAAGTTTGTGTCAACGCGCACGATTGTTTCTTCCACGTCGCTTATTAAGGTTGCTTATTGCTGGTTTTTCTTTAAGACAATACGCTTGTTAACTAGTTACACAAGTGGCGTAAGGTATGCGACGAACATGCAATTTGGGTCTGAAGCTTGCGACCTATCATTTGGTGTCGTTCTTGGTCGCGATATATACTGACTAACCACTACTATTGGTCAAATGAATAAGTGAGATGCGAGTGAGTTTTACTTCGGGGGACCTAATAAAGTTCACTAGTAAAGATTATTAATGTTCTGAAAGAATTCGATATAAGTTTTAGGGATCTAATTTGGGTGCGATCGGTAGCTCGCAATTTTACTTTGAGGTGGAGTCAGCTTTATTTTAATTCAATTCATGGATAAAACCACAGACATCCGAATATACAATTAGACTGGACAAGCCGCCAAGTTTATAGGCAGTCCCAGTGTCGCAATTTCTTTTCGGTTCTTACCTGTGAAAAGTTATTCTATTGCTTGGTAAATTTACTGATTCATTGCGATGATGGCATTCTTTAATTGCACAGGATGGCATTTTGGAAAAAAACGGTAATTTCTTCTAATATTCGTGCGTCTTGACTCGTCTCACAGACCGTAAACTGGCAGCCAGTGTATGCTCGTTGAGCTTACATTTGTCACACTTTTTACCGCGGCTCGCCCCATCTCTTGTATTGGGAAATCTGTGGATAAAACATAAGCTTGTGCAGCTGATATATTTTTTCAAACAATATCAATGGTTAATAAACCAATAAATCATAAATATCTTGGATGTCTGACACACTAATCATGTATAGTTGGCTATCGCAAGAAATTAACAATATGACCTAAAAAACGTTAAATAGAGTTTAGATTTTGGCTTGTTATTTCTTTTATATTAGCTTGTTAATATAATTGTTATAAATCGGTACCATGTCAAGTTATTTTCGGCTTTCATAATGTAGGTAATTTGAGTGTTCAAACCAATCAATTTGAGAGTTATTACGCTATTATTGTCGATGATTATTACAAAGTAGATGTAATTAAACTGTCAAGTTTAGTTATTACTAAATTTCTTACTTAACTGTTTGATATAAAGCATCATCATTAACATTAGGAAATGCTTTTCTTGGTGTAATAGGATGTAAATGATAATTATGAATAGAAAATTTCGGTGACAACTATAGTTCTTAATAATAAACTTAAAAGTTTGTGAACAATTCTGCAACCATGATATTTTTGTATATGTATATATCAAGGTTCTTAAATAAAACTATTAAAAAGCATAATGTTATGAAATGTCGTGTTCCATAGGACATTTTGAAATATTAAAGATGATGGACTGACAACGATCAAAACTACAATTGACAGCAGCGCCGTTGGCGCTCGCCACTTGACCGGTCCGGTGAAGCTGTGAAGGCTATCTGAGGCCAACAGCGAGTTGAAAAAAAATAGATAACGCAAGAAAATAGAGGAGAAACTGTAACTTTTTTCTGACTTATTAAAATGACCAGGTTAATAGGTATATAATATATTATCTGTGGAAGGCAATGATATTCCGTATAGAAAGAAGTAAGTTTGTCTATGGTGGAAGGTATAAAGGTACTTTGAGAATGAACCACACCTCAAAATTGTGGTAAAACACAGATGAGGCTAAAAAATTATCAAACAGTTAAGTAGGAAATTTAGTTATAACTAAACTTTATAGTTCTCAATTGTCGATCATAAAACAAAAAGAAATATGGAAAAATCGAATATGATTTCGCCAAAAGTCCCGCCTCGCCAATACAAAGTGATACTTAAATAATTCTAGACGCGATTAATTAAGAAACGCGTTTTAGTGCGAAATATTGGTTGGATATTTTATTTGATTTTTTTTTTAATTAATAAGAAAGCAAACATTCGAATCCACTTCATGAATTTGCAAAAACATTTGCATAATTAATTAAGTAGCACGTTGCAAATGGCATAATATCTTTCTCTTTGAGTAGTTATAATTGTTTATGACTATAAACGATAACGAATAAAAGGCCATACTTATTTAAAAAATAACTTCGTGTTTCATGTTGTGTGTCTTGAAAGTAAATAAATAAATATCCACGGACATTCACAAGTTAAGCGCCATGTAGTCCCAAGTTAAGCGCGAAGCCTGTATTATGTATGGGTACTAAACAACGGATAAACATACTTATATACATTTTTCATTTTGTGATTTATCAAGTGAATGAGTTTACCGGACGCCCATAATTCAGACTCCCCTTCCTCATATTTACAAGCTCCGGTTTCAAACTCGTTGGTCAAGTTCGCTATATGGCAAGATGCATCAGGTCAGCTTGGGTCCCGAAAGGTCTAGGCCGTGACCCCTCTTATCTTCCCTGCATGATATCCATAATTTTTAGATATGAATATAGTTGTTGGTTGGTCGAATAACATTAATTCGTAAATCAATAGTAAGGTGCAAAAATGCACTCCTTTTCAGGAAGCGATGCGCTCCGTTGCAAGTGAGAGTGAGTGCAGTTTGTCAACCGCCCTTGTGACAAGACTTTCATTGCCACTTACGACACAGTAGACAGACAGTAAAACATCTTCATACAAACGTGCCACTCTCGGTTTGAATGTGTGCATGCGCGCCGCGCGCCGTGTCTGCACGCATTTCACGCACACACTGGTATAATATATCGGGGAATAAGGTGGCGGCAGTACGGGCTGTGCCGCGTGACTGTGAGCACGCGCAAGTTATTACAATTATATATTTTTTTCTATTGTCTTATGTGTTGGTTGATCCAAATATGGCGTCTTAATCATAATATTATTAACTTAATTAAATTATAATAAGATGGGGTCTGATATGTAGTCTCGAATGCCGTGTAATACGCCCTTTCGAAAAGCCGTTGTATCGAAAATCGCTCAATCGAATGACAGCATCGCAAACACGCTGTCTAGAAATACTTTTTTGTATGTAGTACGCTAGATCGATAGTAACGGTTTCGAATTCCATTGTTATTACTGGAGTCCTTGTTCAAATTTGTCGTCAAATGGGAATCAAGCTTACTTTCCTATTTATAATATTAGTAAGGATTTAGATCCAGTGCTGCTTGTTCGAAAATATTAAAAATGACAACCCTGGGGATCAACGCAAGAGTAGGCTAATAACTCGGCGGGCGGCCTTGGATAACCTAATGTTCTGTCTACTGTGCTTACGATTAAGTCTATATTCCGTTAAAACTTCTGTTGACATTTTTATGGTTCTTCCATCTACAACTAGCAGGTAGAACCATAAAAATAATAAAAAAAATTAAAAAAATAATAGTTAATTTTTTTTATTTATATAGTTAATAGGTCCACAGATATACACATATAATCACAGGTATTCTTAATAATACTTGAGTATAATATTATATTTTCTGTTATAAATGTTATAATATTATAATTCAGAGCAAAGTGCAATACACTTTTATCATCGACAATCCAGGTGGTAATAGTCTACGGATAATACAGTTATAAAACTTAGCCATTGTAATTTACGAATCATTTCCTTTCATTTGATACCCCACTCGGGCATATTTGTAAACAATCGGTTCTTCATTCCCACTTTCATCCCCTATATCTTATAAACGGCTTAACCGATTTTAATAAAACATAGCTAAGAGCACGCTCGATTAAATGACCTTTCAAACAAAAAAAACTAAATCAAAATAGGTCCACTCGTTCGGGAGTTATGGTGCCACAGACAGACACACAGACTCACACACAGACAAACACGTCAAACTTAAAACACCCCTCTTTTTGCGTCGGGGGTTAAAAATGAAAGTCGAGACGCCGGCTATTACACCTAGGGTTCCGAGTTCGATCCCCAGGCATTACAAACATTATTGTCTGGTTCTATGTATTATACGAATGTATTTCTAAAAAGATGTAAGTATAGTTATCAATTATTAAGAAGTATGTTTATCAATTATTTAGATAGTTAGATAGATTAACACTTTATTGCTCACAATTACAGAAAATTCTTACATATAGTGGGCATAGGCGGCCTTATCACTACGAGCGATCTCTTCCAGGTAACCTTTGGATAATGAAAAAGTAGGACACTAAATAATTTATATGAACCATAAGAATACAACATAATTAAATAAATTATAAAATATACATAAAAATACATTAAATGAAATAATACTATAAATATACCAATATATAATAATACCAATACACATACATACACAAATACATATATATGATTTTAACGTTGTACATATATATAATAAATAATATAATTTTAATAATAATAATAAATTACGAATCGGTATACAACAAATGCTGGTGAAGTCCATTCTTAAAGGCAATAATTGACTTAGCGTGACGAATGTCAGCCGGCAACCCATTCCACAACAGCGCAGCTCCTATAGTAAAGGACTTTGAAGTAACCTGATTTAGTTAAAGGAGTCAGCACATTATCTGACTTTGAGCTCAGTTCACGGAAGTGGTCGGAAGTATTTAGTACCTCAACAACAAGCTCCTCGCTACACATGGGGCTAAAGGGCGCTGTATAAACGTCAGTGGATATTTATTTATTATCATCTGTATTTAACACTTGCTCGAAGTTGTGAAGGCTAACAGTGAAATTCCATCCGAAAACAAACATCTGCTTGGTACATTTA
>PQWD01004616.1:0-24419 GCA_019425675.1 Leucinodes orbonalis | reverse complement strand
CGCTACATATAGCTCTAGCTACTAGTGACACATACAAATGATATAATAATTATTGATATCATCATCTTTATAACAGCCCACTAAATCCTCCAGTCATGGAAGGTGCTCGAATGACTTCCACTCCACGGGGTGCAATCCGCGTATATATAAATGTTAATATGTATTTGAATCAAATATGTAAAAAAAACAGAATCATTATTTACAAGATAATAAATAACCACCAATAAATGACACAGAATTCAGACTTCGCTTTAAGGCTCTGTAACGCTATGACATCATACTTAAGTAACCCAGTTCAGTAACAATACTACTTCTACCTAATAAATTGTATTTACGAAGCGCTCAATTTAGTTATCAAGTTTAATTTTACTTTGTACTACAAACTTATTCTACGAGTAATTATATTAAAAAATATAAAAGACCACAAGGGCATGCAGTGCAGGTCTTCAAATCAAGGTCTTACATGGCAAACGAGCATACAGAACATCGTATGGTAATCGTCATCAATGCACAATCGCAATACCAGAAGACAAAGAATTGCGTTACCTTGTTCCGCAGGTTCTACGACCAATGTGCTGATAGTTGAGAAGTCGGATATTACACTAACGGTTGTGTGCCCGAAGATGTCTGTTAGTATTAGTTTCGTTGATTACATTTACAAAAAACATATAAGTATCTTTCCGTAGTTCTGAGCTCCTTTTTTCAACTATTTCTTGATATGAAGAAGTCCTTAAGCCTCTGGGCTGAAGAGTGAGTATTATTAAATAGATAATACGAGTATTGAGGTACCCACGCAGATGACCCAGTAAAAGAGATCACCCTCAGATTTCTTCCTGGTATCACTCAGGCACATACACCATGGTTAGAAAAATGAAAAGGGTAAAGGGCATATACATCTTCATCATCATCAGCTCATTAAACGTCCCCACCGAGGGGCACGAGCCAGCCTACCCGTATTGGGTGATTAGGCCTTAGTCGTCCACGCGGCCCAGTGCAGATTAAACAACTTCACACACAACCTTCGAATCTCTTCGCAGGCGTGCATGAAGGTTTCCTCACGATGTTTTCCTTCACCGTAAGAGTGTCGAATAACGTACATATATTTTTCGAAAATTCGAAAATAAATTGGTACGTGTCGGGATTTGAACCTCAGCCCTCCCGGTAGGTAGGCGACAGTCCACACCACTAAGCCACCGACGCTCTATCTCTATCTTTAAAAAGAAATATTTTTTCTTGCTTGGTATGAAACGATGAACAGAGCACCCATATAAATTGCGTTAATAAAACACAAAATGTCACCAGTTCACGCGTAACACAATAAAAGCTAACCTGGAAACGTGTATGACATATGACAAAAATGGGCCTGACACTCATCAGGTTATGCCAAAGGTCACAATCGATATGAAATGGCAGAGTGTAGTGGCGGTGGTGCGCGCAGGAGTGGCGGTATGAATGGGGGGTGGCTCGCGTGGCGTGGTATGGGTAGGGGGCAGCGGCACGAGTGTCGTGGTCACGGCCACGGTATGACGTTTGACATTTAGCGGCGCCTGCGCGCTAGTGACTCGGGTTCAAGGACGTGCCATCGATCAGTAACTCGTTGCCGGGAGCTACGGACGGACGCACGCGGAAATCAATGCTCTGCCTCCCAGCCTCCCTACAGCTGAGCGGAAGTGTAACCTTGCACTTGCTTCTAACCCTGAGATTGCACTTCCCGGTGTTCTGCAGAGCTACAGTTCAAGTTCAATACGTGTGCGGAAGGAAATTGAAGTGAATTATATTTTTGACTATAACGTAGTGAAATAAGGCATTATTATAGTGCACTAAGTACGTAAATTGATTACATTGTGGGTCAATTTTTACGTAGATAAATAAAAAGAACTTAGTGAACACCCAGAAGCGTGTAAAATTATGAACTTAATTAAATTATGAACTGTACAATCATTCCATATATAGGATATAACAGCTTTAAAAAATCTTATGAAACCAAAAACTTAGTAGAAATTCTTAGATAATACTTGTGATTGCGACAATATTTCGAATTTTAAGTATAAAAAATATTTAGTAACAAATAATTATAGCTGACACCGCATAATATAACAAAAAATAGTCCTTAGCATTACAGACATTACTTACACATAAGTCAATCCCTTGCAAGCATTTTATTCAACCACTTGATGATTTAAAAATATCTACTGCAGTATTTTGCAATAGGATAATCAAATGAATAACGATACATTGTCCCGAGCATCGCGACACGTGAAGCATTTTTTTTACTGGGAGCGCGGGTTGATTGCGCGCGTAATCCGCCGTAAATAAGCGACGCGTGCGCTGCTGATTACATTACACGCACACCGGCAGCTGTTGAGTCGCGTGCTTCATATGATTTTAAACTACATTGGATTTTCAAAGAGAGTAATCTTACTAAAGAGTTAGCCATGCAAGATCGGGTCATTGTGTATTCATCGCCAGTTAAATAATTTTATTTAAATAAATGCACATCAGGCTGGTAGGGTTTGCTTAGTGAGAGTGAAACTAAGAGATGGATTCATAAAATAAAATAATGAATACCGGAATCACGGTCCCCACATCCATTGAGTTAAGCATACAGCTATACCAAAATACTCACTGCAGAATAAAGGTTAAGAGACGAAGATCGACTAGATCAAATCTATGGCACAAATCGTACAGTTTCTATGAAAATAAAAATAAACGAACGAAGCGTTAAAAGTGTGTCAGGATCGTAACAAATAGAAGGAAGATTACACTTATGGAAAAAATGTGTGTCGGTTTGTAGGTACGTGAAAAGATATATGCCAAAATACAATACTTGTCATACATGCCATGCCGTACAAAAAGGAGATCATATTCAGAAAAACGTGGTAAAGGTATATTACTAAACCTGCAGGAAATGGACGCGCCAATATATACAGAGATTAGTTAACATAAAAAAGGAACGTAGCAAGAAGGAAGTGGTGAAGTTATAGAATACATATAGATAGAACTACCTCTTTAAAAAAAAGTGGCTTAAAAGTGATCTTAGCTAAAAGGAACTGCTGAAGGCAAAAAGAAGCGACTATATTATGTAGACATTTGTCAACATACAATGCTTATCTAAAAAAATCTGTTAGCTTATCTGACTCTGAGTATCGAATTGTTCCCATACATTCGCAAAAGTGAGTGTACCTCGCGCGTGTCCAATCGCGAAGAACACCCACGCGCGTTCCGACCAATGCCTCAGTTCAGACGCCGTATGACAATACCATGCGCCATGTCAAAACATTGCAATGCACATTTGAGCTTTGCAGATAATCTTCGGATTCAATTAGCATTGTAAAACGTAGCGCACGTGTTCATTCTTATTACCCCCACGCTCCGCTTTAAGTATATACTCCCCGTGATCCAGTTAAATCGTCAATATATTTTTTTATTTTAAGATATTTAAGGTAGTTTTGACACTCTTAATATAAGGTTCCCAATGTACAAGATTGGAAACCAATAATGCTGATTTGCACTTGGTGCAACCTGCCGAACAGCAAATGGATCTCTGGCAACCTAACAACGTGTTGTTAGGTTCACGCACTGAACCAGCAAGGCGGGCTTGGGTGCATGAGCCCTTAATGACGAACTAGTAGTTGAGTACTAAAGGATTACGCTCTTGCTAACAATATTCAGTGTAACTTACTCAACTACTACTAACTAGCTACTACGTGAATCAACCAAACGCACATGAATTAAAGCCTCCGCAGAAATGGTTGCCATTAATAGGTAACTAATAATGACGAATAAGTACTCACCGCAAGACCCTACCGTTCGGCTAGTAACGTAGCTAATAAAATAATATCCTTTACCGCCCAGAGTTACACAACTATGCGAAGTATGTTAATGTGTGCTCCATTCATGAATTACCGCCAGTTCACGGAATCGTCGGCGTGGTGTGAGGAGGGTGTGCCTCGCGGGAGGGGTGTGCCTCCCCGCCTCCCCTTTTATGAATGAGGCCGTACGTCATTGATATCGATTGCCGGCGGCCCCGGTTGAGGTTAGCTCACAAGGGCAACTCGCTCAACAGGTGGCAACTGACGCACACCCGCTTGATTTCCGACTAAATACTTTTTGTCACTCCACCCGTGACGTCATAACACTTAATAACGTGCGTATATGCCAGTTATCACACCTTCTACATTGTCATTAATTCGAGTGCTCTCACCAATGCATACGTCATTCACGAAAGCTTACAATAAAGTATAAATAACTGAAAATGAAAAGTGTTTATTCAGTTTAGGTCCTTACAGAACACTTATGAATGTCAAATGAATTTACCACTGGTTCAGGTAGGTAGTAGTTTTCCACTGAGAAGAAACCAGCAAGAAACTCAGTAGTTAGTCTTTTCAAAAGAAATGTGTTTAGTACAGAATCATTTGTAATCAAAATAATTATATAAAGCAAATTATATTCTCAATTTTTATCATATTTAGTATTGGTAAATATAATAATCTACAAAAGTACTATTAAGCAGTTAAGTATAATATAGATCTAAATAGATGATAACAAAAAAAACAAAAGATGTGCAGGCCAACTAAAAATAAATTGTCATTAGATCCTAACATGATTCAAGCAACGCATAACTATAACTAAAATCAATAATTTTAGTTCCTTAAATTGTAGTAACGTCTTTATTCAAAAACATGATGGTACGTTTGGAGGGACAAAGAAAATGATGATTTCTTGAAAATTAATGAGACAATGAAATCACAGGTACCTGTAATTATGGAAATCTTTTTGGAATCACTGAAGTATTAAAAGGTAACAGGTGGGTTAGCTGCATCATTATAAACCACTGCGCCAATCCATTATCAATGGTAAAAAATAATAATAATAAACAGCTAAGCTTTGTATTAATAACAAATCATAATACCTGTAGTCACAAACAATGAAGACAATAAACATAAGCAGTCTAAAAAATATAAAATTTGAATTAGGTTATTTACGAGTACAGCGACAAATTTGGGACAATTTGTTGATCAAAACAGTTACATAAATATGCAAATAAGTTTATAATAAACTTAACGTTGGAGACGTTACAATTATTGTCGTAGGCACGTCTTTAAATAACTTGTTTACGACAATACCCACTTACATTATTTTTATGCGGACTTATATCAACCGGATATACACATATGACGATATATTATATGCATTACCATAACAACCTTCCTTATATGTATGTAGGTAGATTTTACATGCTTGAATAACACATGACTGAATGCCAAATAAAAACATGAAGTGTCTTTAGCTGTACGAACTTATATTTTTGTCAGCATATTAGTTAATTATTAATTTGTTATCAATTTTTGCCGTTTGCCTTTATCGCCAAGACAAGCTAAGCGAAGCGCAAGGGCACCCGGCCCTACCTACTTTTCTCGAAGTGTTTAGAGAATTGGTTTCCGATGTACGAGATAGTTCATATTCTCAGGTATCGATAATAAACTAATTAAACATACAAAATATTAATTGAATAGCTCTAATTTTAGATTTTATTGATATCTAAAATACGCCGATTTCGTCACTGAAACACTGATGATCATCAAAATGTTTGGCTACATCCAGAAAGCTGAAATGTAACACATTTCAGCAGCTGTAATCTAAGTTTTGTATACAACCAATAAATCAATTCATAAACTTATGAATTTCGCCCCCAATCTCCTAAAATGAGGAGAGGGTGTAATTTATATGAGACCGATCAAATTTATGAATTAGGACCTGAAAGTTTACACGGGACTGTAGGCAATAACTAATATACCTATTATTAAGTACTTAATAAAAAATAAACCTTAAAAAGGCTGCCTAGCAACTTTCTCAAAAGAACTGAAGTCAGGGTCGTTAGAGTTAGGTAGTGTAGATTCAGATGCTAAACTCTACATGAGATCTGACATCTTTCTCACAGCGCAAACCTTATGTGATCGTCATAGCAACATTTTACATGAAATGTTTTTGGTGGGATTTCTATTCGAATTATAGGTAGCGGTAAGGTTTAAATAACATGTAAAATGGCTGGTTTTATGAAACACAATACCAATTACAGCCGATGTGTAATATAAAAGACACTCTCCATAACAACATGATGTAAACTTGACATACCTACATGTATCGCCATTTTTTTACTTGTGAGCATTGGTGGGAATACGTAGAAAATAATCATGAGACAACTTTGTACTATACATTAAGTCCAGGCTCCACAAAAACAGGAGGAAACGCTCTCTAGGGTAGCTGAGGGAAACAGCTTACTAGTTAAGTATAATACAACCTACTCGTAGTATCAACAAGTGGCCAAATTTCGTTCAAGTTCAATGTGTTTCTGTAATACATTGAAATTATGAGACTTTACATTATCCTAAACATTTCATTGACGCGAAAGTTTAAGTTTTAAGTGTAAGTATCGATGGATTGACAGTCGCGGGGCAAGACCTAAATTGATGGATGATTCTAGAAGACGGATCGTATTAGAATCGTATTATTTAAACTTCCCATTTTAATTACTTATTTTCTTTCAAATACGAATGTAGTAGTTAGGTTACCTAGATATTTACTAACCATTTTTATTTATTTATTAGACTAGATGAGTTCTTATATGCATTTCCGGGCCCTTGAGGCGCAAGGCCTTGTAAAATAAGGTACGTAAAATAAAACTTGTAAACTGAGTTTTTGAACTGAGAGAATTTTTCAGTTTGTTTATTTCTCAATATTTAAGGTATTTCGACAAAACAATGCTTATGTTTGTTTTGTTTACAAGTCGCCAATAAAAAACATACCTATTGACGTAACAATAAAAGGAAAACTGTTATTAGCCAAAACTCATGAATCAAGGAATACACGGAGAGAGTTACTGTGTGCGTCACTCGTTTAATTCCAGGGTGGACTGTGGGGGGCGCGCTGTGACGCCAGCAACCCCCTGTAGAAGCTCCCTTCTACCTCGAATAAAGGAAATATTAGAATGCAGCTGGATTTCACTATCATCCTAAGCTTTTGTATTAACAAACAAACAAAAATTTTACAATGTCCTCAAATTCCTTTTGATGTTATATTTATTTCTGTCGGAGCCCTTTATTCAGTCACCAACTCGAGTTTAAAATTTAATTGCTTTTGTGGATTTAAGGTAATAACTAAACAGCAATGTTGATGCAGGATTTTTAATTAACTTTTGTAACGATCCTTTTCAAATATTCTATATCTTGTATTTTTGGAGATGCTCGTAGCGTTCCTACGAAATATGCTTTTAACATTGAGAAATCTTTGACTATCACATTTTTTTGTTATTGGATGTGAAATAAAATGCCACTAAAAACATTTCATACAAAATAAAACGAGACAGCCATGTCATACATATTAACTGATATGTAGTATTTGTTGAAGCAAGGGTCGATAGTTAGGCCGTGTAGATTCAAAATTATATCACATACCAAATTTCAGATTTATAACATTTCAGGAATAGCCAAACATCTTGATGTACATAAGTGTGTCAGTGTGAGTCAGTGACGGAGTCGGTGTTATTTTTTAGATATCAATAAAACCTAAAGTATTAGAGCTTCTCTATTGAGACTTTGTTTAATAAGTCTATCATTAACATCATATCCTGAGAATATGAACTATTTGGTACATCGGGAACCAACTCTTTGCGGTTCAATAAGATACAATTCGAGAAAAATTGATGCCCTTGCGCTTCGCTTTGCGGTCCTCCAGATTAAGCTTTTAATATTTGCAATAATAAAAGTAATACATTCACGCATTCTTAAAAATAAATTGGAAATCAAGTTAGGTCAATTTGAGGAATAAAAACAAAATTATGAAATAAATAATTATACAAGTTATTAGACACAACATTTTATAGCAATTATTTTTATTGATACAATATGCATAATTAATTCATGATACACATTTGCACACTCTACAAACACATACGTAAAAGCGATTACGTCTGTACCCTGATTACAAAGATACTATAAATGTAGAACGATAAACGTTCATTTTCCACAATCGACGTCAGTGATGACTGATGATTCCGCCCGATGGAGCTTTCGAGTGTCAGTGTAATTATAAACGTGACGGCGTGACGCTACGAAGCCAGCAGTCGGCGTAAGTGCTAAATAGACTCAGAAGGGTTGCTCCATGTGACAAATTACAAAAATCTCATACCGAGATATATATTCTATATAAATGGAATTTTTAAAAAAATAACATGCTCCGCATCTGACACCATCTCTTGTTTTATTGTCATAAAATAATATCCTTTTAACTATTTCGAGATAGTAAACAACCTACGAGTATAACTAGGAAATAGCTATTTACAACAAAGTCCTAGACTATTACTATTAGTAACTATTATTATTAGTAACTGTTAACGCTCCTAAATTTCTTGTGTAAAATTGTGTTTAAAATAAATAAATTAAAAAAAATAAGGTAATGCCTAAGTTGATAACTACATGAAGAAAACTATTCAGAGTAATAATAATTCTACATCAGCATATGGTTTTAAAATGTTACAGTTAAGTCATAGGTACTTTAAGCCTTCAAGAAAGTGTTCTAAGTATGATTTATTATTAGTATAAGAACTTCATTATAAAAGATCATATTTATTATTATATGTTAAGCAATGGTATCTATAAAACAGTAGTGGTGACCCAAGACTAGAACAAGTGTACCACTCGTTTTGTCTCACTTACTGCAATCGCTGACATTATCTTTTCATAGGATAGAATAGTTCTGACTTTTTAGTCTAATGCCTCTCATACATAACTCATAACAAATCTTCGTGATTACTGCTACTACACTATTCATAGGCCACAGAAGCCACTTACCTTCAGGTGGTCTATTTGATCGGTTGCCAGACTATTTTTAAAAAAGCACTAGAAGTTCCAGAGATCATGATCCGAAAACTATTTATTACATTACTTTAACACATAATTATTAGTGTAATATTTATCTGATATATAAGAGTTTCAAAATTAAAATTCATTCAGCCTTCTGTCCTAGTTACTTTGTATTTGCAAGATGCGCGAGGTATTTGGTAGAGCCGCTCGTCACTGCGCGTTTTCGCAGCCTCGTTATCGGCCCGAGCGTGAAAATAGTCATAACTATTTTTCTGTAAACTTATGTTATGACGTCGTGTGTGTGTGAGTGATTAAGAGACCCATATAAAAAATAGACATCTTCGATAGACGTGATATTTATCCCAGGTAATAAGCGGCAACTGCGTGTAAGCAGCAGTGAAATATTAAAAAATATTTAAATGTAATATGAGCCATTTTGCTTAATTACTAACATGGATAATTTATGATGTAAGCCTAATAATTTACAAGTACCTTACATAAACATTTTTTCTAAGGAACTCTATAATTTAACTTTCCATATCGGATATATGACGTATTATTTAATTTTTACACTCTTTTATACATTTTGAATGATTTCAAAACTTTAGCTGTAAACGTTTCGCTCGTACTCTCAATAAAAAAAATCAAAATATCCACTGACATTCACACAGCGACATCTAGCCCCAAGCTAAGCGAGAAGGCTATAGTATGGGTACTAAACAAACTAAACTATCTTTTTTTGTAAATACATACATATCATACATAGAAAACATCCAAACCTTACAACCAGACATATTCATTCAAATTTACCAAGAAATATAATAACTTTTCACAGGTAAGAACCGAAAAGAAATTGCGACACTGGGACTGCCTATAAACTTAGCGGCTTGTCCAGTCTAATTGTATATTCGGATGTCTGTGTTTGTACTGCTACTGGATCCAACCCTGGGTGTAGAAGCCGGCGTCTCGTCCATTACACCACATGGGTCGTCAAATAATAGAAATTTTTAGTCAAAATATATAAGTAATGATTCTCAGCCGTTGATCAACGCAACTGCATTATTTGGCCTAATGCGGCTCATTTGAATGTCATCCAATGCAGCAAATTGCAATGAGTCATAGAGCACTAATGATCGATAGCGCGGCAGATATTTATGGATTACGATGACATCGTCACCGAGAGTTGCATTTGCAACACGAGGTATTATTAGACTGGCCATTAGTAGACATGTGCCAAAAGTGTCCCAACCCAGCTTTCTCACCGGTAACAACACATTTTACAATTTACACAAATAACCAGCATGACGCGAGGTAACAGGACAAACACTTGTGTGTTGTTAGATTATATCAGGTATAATCGTTAGATCAGAATCGGTGCAAAGAAATAGGGCCGCACGCACTATCGACTAGATCTAATGTAGGTACAAAAACGTATGTTTCTGTAACTATATCCAGATCAAAACTAGACGTCAAAAACGAAACATTACAATGCATGCTGATAGGTTAACCTGCATATCGAAGAGTTAAACATAAGCATGTTTACCTATATTGTAAATGTAATATTGACAAAACGCAACTTCCAGCACGTAGAAAGTATTTTATGAAATTTGACTTTAAAAAACATAATGTCAATACTTGTTGTTGTTCTATTCTACATACTTAATCAAATGCATATTCGTCGACTTAGTTTGTTTTACCTACTGGTCTTACAAACAAAATTAGTAGCCTCACCCACAGGTCTAGCGCGTCTCGGCGCCGGCGATACCGACCGTGGGAAGCTACGCGACTCATAACAAGTGTGAACAAGTGTGTTTGTACAAATTACACACTCACTGTGACACGCCGTGACACTTTACCTTACTCGCTCACGATCACAACATTCCTATGACACTTTAAATTCACGCACACCAATGCAACATGTATTAATAAATCCGCGATGTGTTCAAATTAACTCTCTCAGTTCGTAAGCTTATAATAATTTCCATTACTTATTAAACACGCTCTATTTCAGTTATTTAGCCTTTATATATACCTGCACATTTTTTAAAGTGTGTGAACTTTGTGGTTCCTGAACCAATCGGGAAAATAACATTTTCCGTAACTTACATTTTACTCAAAGATTTCAAATACACTCTTTACGCAGTAGAGAAATAGAGTAGAGCAGTCATTTCTAAGAGATGAATTATTAGAAATTGAAATGTAGGCATTTGTCATAACTAGAATGTTACGTCCATTACACAAATTCAAAGTCCAGAGTACCAAGTGGGAAATAGATTCAAAACGAAAATAGCCAACGCGTACTGAGGCAACGTCTAGAAATAGAACCCCGCCTCCGAAGTCCGAACCAAAACCAGCAAAGTTAAATTTGGAACAGTACCCGCAGGGACGTTTTCATCCCGTGATTCACCTGCTGAAAACTCGATTGTTCGCATTTTACGTCAATCGGTTGCGTGGTGTTTACGAGCGCGTTCGGCGCGGGAGCGTCAGCTGACAGCCAGGAATAGCCCTGACATCGCGGGCACGCTATGCCGCCTGCGCCCGCGCACTCACAAATAGCGCGCTATAATTAGACGTCGGTGAAATCGTGGGTTTGTTATTTTTCTTTATCGTGTCCGTTACGCGATAATTGGGTTAGCGGCTGCATGTGGGCCCGCTCGGGCGTCGGTGTGTCTCGGCCACTCGGTCACGTCACTTCCGGACCTTGTCCTGACGCCTTTGCCATATGGATTTTAACTACGTACTACAACTACATTGAATTTAATTAAAATAGGGCTTACGCCACTGTTACTTCACATAAATGTCATCCGTGACCACTGCTGTTGATTCACACTTCAAACGGTAAACTTTGAGAGCTTATTTATTACATTTTCATTACTTAAATAACATTTTGTAAAAAACAATAATCCGTTTACAAATTATTTTTAATAATGAATTGCAAACACTAGGCTAGGGCCGGTCATTACCCGCCTGCGACCCCGAGCATCCGCCCTTGATTAGAAACCCCACCGCATCCTAACAATGTACTTGTTTACCTCATTCATGTATTATATTCATTCACTTAAACTTAGTCACCCCAGACACGAGGAAGGTATCACACATTTATGTTCATAGGAATATGAGTTTATAATAATATAATACGTTATCTAGACAATGTTGTTTATATTCGTATGCTTTACTAAAATCTTGCAAGAAAATTGTGTTATGTAAAAAGCTTACATAATTCGCAACGAAAATGCTGATGAACCCGCAAAGGCTGGAGCCAACACCACCCAAGGGAATGTTGAAAATGTCTGTGGCATCCCCGAAAGCCTAAGGAAAAATATATTACATCGGAATCTCCTCAGGGACTCTATTAACTACTAGCTAGAGTCACCAGAGGCGGCTCACTCGAAAACGCTAATAAAAGCCTATTCGAAGATGCGAACCTCTAAACTGCTACAACTCAGGGATATAATAGCTTATAAGTACCCTCACTGACTGGACACTGCAAGCTGAAAAGTCATCTCCACAAAATGAAGCTAAGTAACTCGGACACTTCTGCGCAGAAAAGAGAGAGACACCACAATGCACGTTCTCTGCATCTATCAACGCACAGCCCAAACCACTAGACGTATCGGGCTTAAATTTGGCATGCAGATAATGATAAATGACGTAGGCATCCGCTAAAAAAAAATTTATAAATCTACCCCTAAGGGAATAAAATAGGGGAAGAAAGTTTTTATGAAACTTTGTAATCTGAAACCATTCGGGATGAAAC
The DNA here is from genome assembly GCA_019425675.1 of Leucinodes orbonalis. Taxonomy (NCBI): domain Eukaryota; kingdom Metazoa; phylum Arthropoda; class Insecta; order Lepidoptera; family Crambidae; genus Leucinodes; species Leucinodes orbonalis. The sequence continues at coordinate 11,801 of PQWD01004616.1, read as the reverse complement.
TGCATGAAGCATGCATAAAGCTATTATGATGTAGGATACCTCTCAGAAAGTATTTTGTAAAATAGGGGATGAAAGCTATACCTAATTGATAAGAATACTTCTTAACGCGAGCGAAGCCGTAAGCAAAAGCTAGTTCAATCTGAAGTTGGGTTTTCAGAAAAGTGCCTAACTTTTAGACTTGATTGTAACGTATTAATTTTATTTCTACATTAAAAACGTAAACGATGTTTTTCTATCACTCAGGGAAAGAGGTTCTATCACCAATTTTACTTTGTGTTTTTTTAAAGTGACTCGCTTTAAGAAGTACGAGTATGTCGTTCATTCATTGTCATAGGATTGTCTATGTTTTGTGCTGAGCAATAAATGTTGGTCAACATTATATTGCCTTGATCTTGTCAGTGGCCAACAACACCCACTCGCGAAACCTACACTGGACGACGGTCGATGCAATTACTGTAAACCTCTAGTGACAGACTCTAACCATTGATACATCCCTCGAATATAAAGCAACAGCTGACGTAATCCACATCGCATATTTAGTTAAATTATTCCAAGTTCACATTGCAATACTCTACATGAATTCGTAGAAACTTCACTTGTCCTAATTTAACATAAAGTACGTAAAGAGTAAACGTAAAGAGTTGTAGCAGACATTGGGAACCAACCATAGATATCCTCACCTGATGGGACATACTTTCAAATTACGAACCAGGTGTTTATCATCGTAGTGGTATAACACCATTGTAGCCAGCCGTTATCCATTAAACACAAAGAATTTATCAAAAAGGCGCCTATACAGGCAACCTAATTGGTTGCATTTAGTAAACAGTTTTTTTTATGATAAACTTGATACTAAATCGTCTAGATTATTAAGTATTCACCGCAGTGGCAGCTATTGATCAGTGTAAGAGAAATGTTACATTTATTTTTATTAGGAAAAGGACACTGCAGCTAATAAAAATACTGTATATAAGAGATATTACTCGTACATCTGAGTGTGCAGGTTCAAATCCCACCAAGTATCGATGTCTTTTCGAAATAACAATCTTTATAAAGTACGTTTATCCGACGCTCTTACGATGAAGGAAAACATCGTGAGGAAACCAGCACACGCCTACGAAGAAATTTATTGGTGGTGCGTGAAGTTGGCCAATCCGCACTGGAACCGCGTGGACGACTAAAACGGGCAAGCTCGTGCCCCTCGGTGGGGACATTTAATGAGCTGATGATGATGATGAACTTTAATATTCATACAAAAGTATTAACTTAATTCACAGTAGTAGAAATATGTGGAGCTGTGTTTACTTGTAGGTTTATTTGTAATCTTGTTGAAAAATATTACCCACGCAAAATAAAAACCGAATTTCAAAATTATTATATCATAAATACAAACGGTCTTTAAACAATGCACTAAAGCGTCGGCATACGAGCGCAACAATGCGGCGCAATAACAAGCATGTTATCACGGAGCAACGCCGGGCAGCCGGCACGCGTCGCTTGTTGTTGAATGAAGCCGTGGAGGCTTCACGGGCGGGAGGGCGGCGGTCGGCCAACGGGGGGGGGCGCGCGCGGCGGGGCGGGCGGTGACGTCAGCGCTGGGGGGCAGCGAGCCGTGCGATTGGCGGAGATGCGCGCGCCGCTACCGAATATGGGACCGCGGCTCCATTGATAAAACCGCGGCGCGGGGTCGCGCGGCGCCAGTCCCCTTCGCACCGGCCACGCGAAAGGCCGTCTTCACGCTGGCGTTGTTCGTGATACCGATCGGCCCTTGGGCCGAGGAGCAGGTGGTGCCGGACGGGATGGGCATGGACGCGGAGCCCCCCGTGGGGCCGCACCTGCTGTCCCTGGCGGACGTGAGCAGCCTCGCTTCGACTGCAGCCTAAAGCCGGGCCCGGCGCCCGTGGCAGGCGGCACCCCGGCAGACCTCAACACGCCTGTCACCACATCCGACCTGCCTGCCTTCTTCCCGAGCCTGCTTGAACCACCACCTATATCAGGTGCGACCAAAGTCAACGCCTCGCGTCTCTGTAGGCGGCTCCCCCGCCGGCTACCGACCGATAACATAGTAAATAAACAATACGTTTTTACTCATATCTTCGGTTCGGTTCACGGTTCATAGTGCTAATTGTATTCGCGCAATTTACTAGGAAAAAAATCGCGGTAGAAAGTTTCAGTGCACGTTAAAGTGAAACGGAAAGTTCAGCGACCGATGTCATGTATGGATCGATAATGCTAAAACATGCATTCTTTGCAATATGCATTTTGTTTACACGGCTTTACCAAAATACCCATTAATACTTACGATCAATTAGTGCAGTGATAGTTCTCTATTGCCAATAGTGATGTATCACCTAAGGTTCCGCAGTCGGGTAACTATGCCAAAAATTTTATTAAAAACATTTGTTTTTTGAAATATACTAGTTTTAATAAGAATAATATTTAAAAACAAATTAAAAATAAATAATTTATTTTGCTATATATTATTTGAAGTTTATTTAAGTATAATTTATTCAAATATTAGGATACCAAAGGAAGTCCATTTATTCATGATTGGTTGTAGTTTATTTTACAACGAGAACTCTATTATGATTAATATTTCTTATTGCAAAATGTGTCACAGTTTCCTTTATTTTATCCCGCTGGTCTAGGTTCTACTTGTTGTAACTTTTTTTTCAATATTTAAAATAACCTACAGCTTCAGTTAAGAAAAACGCTTGCTTAATCAGCGTATCAAATAAGCAAAAATAAGGTTTCTTTATCTTCCAAAAATAATAGCATATATTCGTAACATGACGAAATCCGAGAACTGGAAGGACACCTAATTTCTAGGTTGTTCGTCATGAGCTAACATTAAAAAACATTATAAACATATTTTTTATATTAAAAAAAAATAATGCTTGTTTTCAATTCAAAAACCGACTGTCAGCGATTGGACACTTGTCACTGACGATATCTACTTCCTGTGTACTATCGGTGTACCGTTTTCCGCCCGCAATACGCAAAAACCTATATCTACGGAACATAATAAACAAATTTATTTAAACGGTGATCAACAAAAATAATATCGACTAGCCTGGTGATAAAGCAGTACTGCCTTTATGTACCACGGCTCGTTTAACCGAGCCTTACTTTGCTAGAGTCGTCAAGGTATAACGTGATGATGCTCGTTTACAAAATATTCAATTAGTAATTAAAAAATCAACCAATGAATATTTGAATTATATGTATGAAACTTATTGTCATTAATTTACATAGATTGAAAGAATGTACAATTTTAGTGCGCATTATTGTATAAGGCGCTATCGAACGAGGCCCAAACCTTATATATGGACCTACTTATTATCTTTGGTTTATTTATGAGGTAGATTGGTTGGTACTTAAACGAGAACGTATACCTATCCGAAAACATTATAAACCGAATAACCACTTTTCATGTTTGATAGCTACCGTTCGCCTATCATAGACTTGACAATCCATATGAAAAGGACCGTACTGCCTCGTTATCAGTGACGTCCAATAATTAAACTATCTGCAGCACTCTTTATCCGTGATTACAGCTACTGGTATACTTACTGTAAACATGCATGGCTTTAGTTAAGAGTTATAGAACCATGTGGAATAATAGAAAAAATATGTTAGACCATTATGGTCATCAAGACAATTTTAACCCTGTCGTCCACTGCCATTGATTGAAATCGTAACTGTTTTTCAAGTGAAAAAATATTATTAAATTATAGTTCTCGTAATTTGAGTTTTAGAGTAGCGATGGAATACGTACAACTTAATTCAGGAAACTATTTAAAGTCTTCTTACCTAGCCACAGTCACTCAACCGATTACTTGTTGCAAGACCAATGTATTAAACAGCGTGTTCTTGTTAAAGGTACATTACCTGGCGATGAGTTGTCGCTGGGATGCTCGCCACGGCGGCACAAGCACGAGGCGTCGCTGTCACCGGGCGCGCGCGCCGAGGACGGCAGCAACGCGTCCAGCGCGAGCGCCTCCCTGTACGGGCCGCCGGCCGCCAAGCGCGCGCCCTCGCCGCCGCTCCAGTGGCTGCTGCCGCCCGGGCCTGGCCCCGGCGTCGACAAGTACTTCCACGAGTACGAGGAACGCGTCGACCTCATGCCGCCCGACTGTCAGCCCGCCTACTGCCAGCCGCAGTCCTGCCCGCCGCCGCAACACTGCGAATACCGCCCTCAACCCCAGCCCCAGCAACACACATGGGAGACGCACGAGTACGCTGCCCCGCCGCAACCCACGCCCGGGCCCTCAGGCTTGCCCAAGCGCGAGCCCTACCCTAGCCCCGTCGGCGACCGGCCCATCCAGCTCGCGGAGTACAACCCCTCCACGAGCAAGGGCCACGAGATACTCTCGCAAGTGTACCAGCAGAGCACGCAGCCCCTGCGGCTGGTGGCGGTGAAGCCGCGCAAGTACCCCAACAGACCGAGCAAGACGCCCGTGCACGAGCGGCCGTACGCGTGCCCCGTGGACGGATGCGACCGGCGCTTCTCGCGCTCGGACGAACTCACGCGGCACATACGCATCCACACGGGCCAAAAGCCGTTCCAGTGCCGCATCTGCATGCGGTCGTTCAGCCGCTCGGACCACCTGACGACGCACGTCCGCACGCACACAGGCGAGAAGCCGTTCGCTTGCGACGTGTGCGGCCGCAAATTCGCTCGATCCGACGAGAAGAAGCGGCACGCCAAGGTGCACCTGAAGCAGCGGCTGAAGCGCGAGCGCGGCGGGCCGTCGCACGACGCGCACGCGCTCTAGCGCTTGCCCGCTACACAATGAACTTTTATATTTTCACGTTGAAGTTATCAAATAATTTCATCGCTTAGGTGTAAAAAAGATTGTCTTTAACGAAGCTTTATTAACTCTACATTTTGTAAATTCACTGAAATTTATATAATATATATCTTTTTATACGGATTTGTAATTACCATGGTGGAAGATGAATCGATGTATTTATTTAGATAGGTAGGCTAATTGATTGAAATCGACTGGGAACAAACGTAGATACGAAGCGATATGGCCTATGGTGTCCAGTGTACGCGTCGATATACGTTTCTGTGCGGCAGGCGTGGCTATTGTTAGTTTGCGGCGCTATCGTCCGCGACGTTGTGTAAAAACATATCTTTCTGTCTGGCGATAGCTCTGTAGCTAAGCTTAAATATTTCTTGCATTAATTACGTTCATGTTTGATGTGTGTGCATTGAAGTGATATATATACATAACGAGCCTATTACATGTGGGTAGGAAACGTTGGGAAACGTTCTCCATGAATTTCGAGTAGGTTGGACAGTTATTTTGTAGTGTTGGTCTGTCTTCTCGTGATCGTTTTTTTAAGTCAGTGGTTGACGTTTCTCCAACATAGACTACCTACTCATACTATTGTAGGTATATTTAATATTCTTATACTTTACAAAACTAACGTGAAACTGTGCCATTAATTTAACTTTACAACGTGCCACTGTAATTTTTATTTATATACGTATACTAAGTGTAACACGACTGCTAAATAAGTGATAACTATATTTTGTTATATATTTCTAGTCGAATATGGTGTGTAAGAGAAAATATCGACTATGGTTTGTTTTATCGATAATTATGTACCTTTTTATTATTTACGTAATGATTATATTCATTTCAAATGATTTCTGACTGCTTGTATCATGGTCTTCTCTTGCTCAAATTTTTTATTTACAAAATTTGCTCAATTCCGCTCTTGCGTCGACCGTGTTGGAATGACGTGTGATTCTGTCCCTCGATCTTCTACAATGTGGTAGTAGTGTTATCTTCTCGCATCGCACTTGTTAGTTTATTGTTTCACTATAACGTTTCCCAGTGGCATATATTTTTGTAATGTGCGTAATAATCTTAGTAAATAGTGTATGGCGGTAAATTATGATCTCTTAATCATTATTAATTATTTTCAAGTACCTATAGAAAGGGCCCCTAATTTATAATACTCATAAGTTTTTGTTTAGATATAAATTTAATTGTAAGATGCGTTTCTATAAATATTAGAATTTAGTTACTGTGATCGTTGATATGCAAACTATAATTGTAATAGATATGATTGGTATCATAGTAACAGTGAACGGGCCTCTTTCACAATTGCCAGTAACGAAACAGGGATTCAAACTTTAAATTGTCTTCATTGGCCTACGCAGTACACGTAGGGTGATAATGCCAATCAGGTGATTTGTATTTAAAGAAACAAAACATTGTGAAAGAGGCCCTTGAAATGCCAGTAAAGTTTACCAACCTAATGATATATTTAGTAACGATTTGATTTGTCGACATGAGTACAAAATTCAGCACAAATCGGAGTTCCGTTTTTAATAACTTATTCTAGAAATATTTTTTTATGAAATGCCTTCGTCTTATGATACCTACTATTGTAAACATTAATCGTGTGATGAATCACTTTGTTACTCACTGTTTACATTAGAATAAGTGATTATGTTAAAAACGAATATTTGTGCAATCGTAACAAAACGAAGCAAAACAATGGATTGAAAAAAGTAGGAACGCCGCCAACCAAACAGTGATGACAACACAACAGGGTGGGCCTTCCAAATATGTCGGTCGTTATGAATTTAGGATATCTGACAATAATATTAGAGGCGGCAACAATTACAGTTGCATAGGGCGCAGTGTTAAGTTGTGAGTAGCTTCCGAGGCCGAGCCTGTTCAGATGCAATTCTCTATGTGTCCTAATAAATATTATCCACAATTTTAACGTTATTGCAATCGTAAAAAGTTGATAGGCATTATATGGTATTGGAAACGAAACTAAAGATACTTTTTTTCAAATCCATAGCATTACGTTACTGTTAGGTACGACTAAAGAGATTAGCATGAAATCAATTTTAGTTATCCTGAACAACTTAAGAGAATTGCATAGCAGAACGCATACACAGCACCTCCCGCGAACGACCGCTCGCGAACAATCGCGTGTACGAGTTTATAGTGTTTTTACTGTTATAAAAGAGACAAAGTCTCCGATAGACAAGGCTAGAGTAGATAGGTATTAAAAGTGTAATTGATGTTAGTCAAATGAGTGACAAATGTAACGGAAAAGACTAAATTCTTACACACTTTACGTAGTGTTGCATCGCGTTGACGTTATTGATGGGGTTTGTATTAGACTACGTTGTTGACACTTTGTTGCGTTGCGAGCGACGCGGCCCAGTGACGATCGCATCACGATCACTTTATGATTCCTAGAACTTAGTAAATTTCAAAATACGTTGAACTAACTTTTATGGTGTTCACATGATACCTAGATTATAGGTATGGAAATCTTTACGAATTTCGTGTAAACATGTTTATTAATTTTAGCTCTTACGTAATTTCACCAGAGTGAAAGATGTTGTTGATGTTCTAAAATATAAATAGTCATAAGTAAATAGGTATTGTTAAATCTCACTAATTTTTACTAAATTCTATTTAATATATTTGTAAATACACTCCGACTAAATTTGGATGTAATGTGTATATAAGAAAAATGAACTTTTTATTTAATATGAAACCACCTAAGGTGCGAAAATACAAATTGTTGAAAACTTAAACTTTGGACTTTAATTTTATGCACATATTTCCTTTGAACACCCTTTACCATCGAGAAATAAAGGGTACCTACTGGTAAGTATAACGTACGAGGAATCTTTCCACTCTGCTAACTAAAAAAACTTAAGAAATAAACACATACTTAGCAACAGAATGAGTCGATTATTTAATTTTAGAGAGACAGAACATTAGCTGGCAACACTCAGTTATTCTTTTAAAAGAATAACTGAGAAATTAAATCTATTGATATGTACCTACATTTAAAAACCTATTTATATTTAGTAAGTTGACCGCCTATACTTCTTGATATTCGAAATTCATTTCTATCATGGAGTATGGAGTGTGTTAGTTAAAATTAATCTTGGTACATACCTATAAAAACTCAAATTATAAACTGAAATATCTGAAATCTAGGTGATTAAAATAAAAACTACCTGCACCCGACATACCACCAACAAAATATTATAACCTAATAAAAAAGGTGAACGGTAATGATTATATGTACATTATCCACCATCATAATTACCATTTCAAATAATTTAAAAAGAACTAACTATGACGTAAATTTCATCATCACCATCATTACAGCCTAATTATGTCCACTGCTGAACGAAGGCCTCCCCTAATGATTTCCACGCGGACCGATCCCTTGCAGTTGACATCCATCTGCTACCCGCCACCTTAACCAGATCATCCGTCCATCTGGTTAGGGGTCGGCCTACGCTTCGCTTTCCGTTACGTGGACGCCACTCGAGAACCTTTCCGCCCCATCGGCCATCGGTTCTACGCACTATGTGCCCTGCCCACTGCCACTACAACTTGCTAATCCTCTGGGCTATGTCGGTCACCCTAGTTCTCCTACGGATATCCTCGTTTCAGATTTTATCGCGTAGGGAGACACCTAACATAGCCCTCTCCATAGGACGCTGAGCAACCTTGAGTCTATTCAAGAGGCCCTTGGTGAGCGACCACGTTTCGCTTCCGTATGTCATAACTGGCAACACACACTGGTCAAAGACCTTCGTCTTGAGACACTGAGGTATTTTGGACGAAAAGATCTGCCTTAACTTCCCGATCGCTGCCCATCCTAATTGAATTCGACGAGAAACCTCCTTCTCGAAATTGGATGGGTAGGCCATTTGGACTACCTGTCCCAGGTACACATATTCGTCTACAACTTCGAGGACAGAACTTCCAACTAATATCGGTATAGGTACGACATGGGTATTAGACATGACTTTCGTCTTGTCCATGTTCATTTTAAGACCCACCTGTTGAGAAGCTCTGTCTAGGGTTTCGAGCATAGTGCTTAAATCCTCCATGGATTCTGCCATGACTACTATATCATCGGCAAATCGAAGATGAGTGATGTACTCGCCATTTACGTTGATACCAAGTCCTTTCCAATCGAGCAGCTTAAACATATCTTCCAACGCAATTGTGAACAGTTTCGGAGATGTCTCACTCCTCGGTGCAATTGGATAGGTTGTGTAAGCTCTTCATGTACACGGACTGACATAGTAGCGCTCTCGTACAGACATCGCAAGACGTAAATTTAACTTTATTTAAATTTTACAAACATTATTCGTAACTAAAAATTATTCACAATGTTTATACTAATAGAATTAGTAGTGACATCTATATAGGAAACAGCAAAGACAAAACATCGCTTATAAAATGAGGTTTGCGCGGAAACCGGAAGACAACAAATATTCCAGTACAACACTAGATGGCGCTGTATACGTAACATTTCAGTAAAAACATGTAATACAATATATCGTAGTTGTTTAAATACGAATAAAATTAAAAGAATAATCTTAACGGAATAAGTTAAAAAAAGAGAAGTTAACAAAAAATCCTTTAATGTATAAACAGAAAACATAGACAAATACATCGAAATTTGATACACTCCAGACTTAACACTACTATTTCTGTGTATATTTTAGACACTATTTTACTTAATATTTAGAGCCAATGACATTTAAAACATACTAAGAAAACACAATTTGATTAGAGGTTCTATGTAATTTTTTAAGTTTAAGGAATTAAAAGATATGTATTTAAAAAAATGAAATAACAGTCCATAAAACATAAAATTAGTATATGAAAATATAGTTTCGTCAAATATGAATTAGTGGGTATTAACAGTTGCAATAGATTAAAAACGTTTATGCATAACAATTATTTGTAAAGTTTAATTTAAAATTAAATTGTTTCGATAAATTTTGTTTCTTTTGGACTATCTTTTTGACCAAAATAGCTCCAAGGTATGTAATGCTCAATTTATAAATTATTAACATAACATCTGCCTAGGATATGGGATTTATATTGTAAGGTAGCTACTTGAAAAAAATATTTATATGTAGATATTTTTATTTAGGTATATATTCAACATACAGTAGGAAGTTGTTGTTCAATAGGGTAAGAAGGCATCCCACTTATTCAAGTTTGACTTTACGAATAGTCCAGTTGCACAATGCTTATAAATCTTTGAAGCCCATCAAAATCGTTAATTTCGTCGGGAATCGAATTTTGCTATGATCCACTTGTTATTTTATTGTCATAGTTGTACCTAACTCGGAAATAAGTAAAAAATATTTCAAGTCAACCCCAAGTATTTCTTACATAAATTCTGTATTCCATGAAATTATGCAACCGGAAAATAAAGGCTTCAATGTTCACAACCAGCAATAAAATGAGGATATAATATCTACTTAAGCTAAAAAACATAGCGCAGCGGTCGAACAATATTCAATTACATAATTGTTACAAAAAAAACAATAAATAATTACACACTGCTTTTAAATAAAATTGCTACATTCAAAGCTCCATTGACTTTTACAAAGAGTCGGGACCCAAAATCAATTTACTACATACAAGTAAAAAGGCATATTTTAAACTCTGGAATGATTAAATTAACAAAACTGTCAAAAACAACTAAAAAATATTTAGATACAAGAATTGAAATCAACAAGTAGGTACGACGAAAAAGAGAAAAAAGGTGTCATTCAAAATTTGATGTATCAAATAAATCATAGGAAACAAATGAATTCGAATACCACAAATCTAATTTAACTTTTTATAAATAATAATTCAGACACATTCGTCGACATTATCCCAAGTTGTCGTATATTTATGACCAACATAAAATAACATAATGCGTCCTGTACATTTGCCAACGTTTATTTCAATTATTACTATTTCACTAGGCACCCAACTACAATCAGTCTTAAATTTAAATAAGTGTCACGATTTTACATAGAGATCTCCCATATGCACTTACACTGTCTATTCTCACACTTAAAGTTGGAAAAAACTTTATATAAACCAGTATGTACCATGTAACGGAATAGCAAACTACGCGACGAACATAAATCACCCAGTAGGCGATTCGTTTGATATATTTCCAGGTGCAGCTAGTATGGCGGGGCTGCACAAGGTACTGGACCGTGAAACAAATTTGCTCTCCGCAATCGATACAAGTCAACCTACTTTACAAAACTAGGTCATGACGCGCAAACTTAACACCCGTGAATTCGATCATCTCACTCTGTTACATTTATAGTTTATACATAAATAAATTATATTTTGATAGTTAGCTATAACATTGTTTTTTAAACTTTTTTTTAATTGCAATAAATAGGTCACCTATTATTCATTTTGCCCATTTTTTTAGAGATAAGCTTTGTGGCAAATTTAAGGCACTTTGTTATTTTCAATATGATCGTATTCAATCATATGAAATAGCTAAAAAAGCCCACGCATAGCTTTTGATCATAGTGGTGAAATAATTTTCAAAACTAGTTACGAGGCAGTAAATAAAATTCGTTGCCTAGATAAATTTTCGCTTAACAAACAAAAATCCGATAAATACGGTATATCTTACTGTTAGCAAAGCAATAGAAATGAAATTTTTAGTAACAGCTTTACTATTTTTTTTAATAAATAAATCCATATTGCATCATACAATTTAATTTAGACGGAGAAATTTGATCCATATTGCATAGTCACTACTCACCACAGCACTCACGTCCGTCTAGACTAGAGGTAATTTAAGAAATAATGTTTAGTATGCAACAGTTGTAGTTGGGGTGCTATGTTGTTTCCTCATAGTGTTCCTCAACTTTGACAAGGTTAGGTTCCGATTCGGAACGTCTCTTAAGACCGTCGGCGTCGGGCGAACTGGAACGCTCAGGTGTTGCCGGGGGTCAGCCGCGG